>KV417714.1:115015-126724 GCA_001630335.1 Athelia psychrophila
CGTGCTCGAACCGCTCGAGCTACACTCGTTCGCGTGTACGACGGACATCACGGCACGCCATCAGGGGAGGGTGCTGTAACCGTAGACGTGGTAACAACTAATTTACGTGACGTTGAAACCAGTTCGGCCGCTCCGTTCGCATTATGTCTCCACTACGGTGCCATAGAAGTCTAAAGGTTGCGTTCATTGAAGACGGCCCTCTCAGGCCTAGCAAGTCAGCTTGGGTTAACTAGTAGCGCGCCGAAGCTCCGTCACACTTGTTAAGGTCGTCGTTGAAGTCTTACACTCCTAGTAGACGCAACCGTCTCGCTTGTACCATCTGCGTTACGAGGCGGCGTATAACTCGATCACCCTTATTTCTATTTACTGGGAGTGTCTACACCGGACCTCCAAGGGGTAGTTCTTACGAGAGGGCCAGCTTTATGTTGTCAACACGGTCTGTTCAAACTCGCTACTGTCTCACGCTTTCGACGAGCGACGACGTTGGCACAAAGAGACGGTGTCTAAAATAGGCGAGCTCCTCTATGAGGAACTGCCTCTTCACGCGATTAAACTGTCGACGCCGGGGCCGATGTGAACGTCGCGGGAGGGGACTATGGCACGGCACTACAGGCAGCATGTGGGGCAGGTCACATCGAGCTCGCCAAGCTCCTGCTGGACGCCGGGGCCGATGTGAACCTCGCGGGAGGGCGCTCTGGCACGGTACTACAGGCAGCATGTGCCGGAGGTCACATCAAGCTCGCCAAGTTGCTGCTGGACGCCGGGGCTAATGTGAACGTCGCGGGAGGATACCATGGCGCGGCACTACAGGCAGCATGTGAGCTTGGTCACATCGAGCTCGCCAAGCTCCTGCTGGACGCCGGGGCCGATGTGAACGTCGCGGGAGGGCGCCGTGGCACGGCACTACAGGTAGCATGTGCGGGAGGTCACATCGAGCTCACCAAGCTCCTGCTGGACGCCGGGGCCGATGTGAACGTCGCGGGAGGGGTCTATGGCACGGCACTCCAGGCAGCATGTGCGGAAGGTCACATCGAGCTCGCTAAGCTCTTGCTGGACGCCGGAATTGATGTGAACGTCACGGGAGGGACCTATGGCACGGTACTGCGGGCAGCATGTGCGGGAGGGCACATTGAGCTCGCCACGCTCCTGCTGGACGCCGGAGCTGAAGTAGACACTGCGGACGAGGGAGGCCACAGGGCACTACAGAGAGCATGTGTGATAGGGCACATCGAGCTCGCTAAACTCCTGCTGGACGCCGGTGCCGGTGTGAACGTCGCGGGAGGGCCCTATGGTACGGTACTGCGGGCAGCATGTGTGGGAGGGCACATCGAGCTCGCCAAGCTCCTGCTGGACGCCGGAGCTGAAGTGAACGCTGCGGACGAGGGAGGTCACAAGGCGCTACAGACAGCATGTGTGGGAGGGCATATCGAGCTCGCCAAACTGCTGCTGGACGCCGGAGCTGATGTGAACGCCGCGGACGAGGATGGTGACGCGGCACTACACGAGGTATGTATGAGAGGTCACATCGAGCTCGTCAAGCTCCTGCTGGACGCCGGAGCCGATGTGAACGTCGCGACAGGGAGCCGTGGCACGGCACTACAGGTAGCATCTGCGGAAGGTTACTCATATATTGTCAAGCTGCTGCGCGAGCGAGGAGCCCTAGAACCTCAAGATGACCATGATGATCACGTTCCTAGATCAGCGTCGACGGATTAGATATAAATAACAATATGGCATTTCTTGCTCACCATCGGACTCACTGATATTCATGTCGCGATTGGAATCTGAAAATGTTGATCTTGGCGGGACAGTATACATAGGATCAACCTTAATGTAGAACAGATACAAAGCACGCCACATAGAGCAAAATGACATCATATTCCTGATTGACTCTTGACAGCCCTCAGTTTGTCGCCGGAGCCATGGCCAGCCAGACGGCAGCCGTATAATACTGAGTGTGTGGTCTTGGTGTGGCACAAATGGTATGGCAGGATACATGTTCATTCTGGCAAGAGCGGCGGCCTGTCATGGGGTAGAAAGCTCTCTGACGGATGTGATGACTCAGAAGATATTGCAGATGGAAGCAGCGAGAATTATATAATTGGCATGGCGGTTCAAGTCGAGATCGGCGTTGGGTCGGACTCATTACCAAGCTTGACCAATACCGCCTTGTCTGTTGTCTCCAAATCTCTCCTTTACACATGAGGCTTGTATTCCTCTATCAATGCCAACGTTGCCTCTCTTTCGAATCGTCATTTGAATCGCAATCACTTAGTACTGGACTCCGTCATCAGCCGGCAATACTTGTAACCTGCGCTCGAAGCCTCGAACGTCGTGCTACGTGCCCCGGATTTATCCACATTTACTCCGGGTCATTGGCGCTCGAAACTAGACACATGCTTGGAAGGCAGAGCGGGATCTTGCTTGGTCCGTCTTGTCCAATTCCCTGTCTGTTTGCATGCACAGCTGAGAATTATCATAATCTGAGGGTGCGCTGATCCTCGCGCTTCAGAAGAAGTATTCCGACCTATATTAATAATTGCACATGTCACCCCAGTGTTGTTCAATAGCGGGAATGTAGAGCCGCAGAGATGGATTCATAAGAGGGGATAGCAACCAGCGCTGGTAAAGTGGATGGTGGGGAGTAGCTGATCAGTGGCAACATTTTCGAGAATGACCGGAGAGCTGCGCTGAGACATAATGCATTAACCCTAGTAAGGGAGCTGGAAAGGCCGGGTGACATGTCATGATATCGATGACAGCGGATGTTGCAGGCAAGCATATACGACAGCACCAGAAACTACCATGCAAAGACGCTCGTCAAACGAGTGTGGCGAACTTATAAAGGCTGGCAAGGAAACAGTGAGTTACCATCCAATACCCCGGTACTGGCTGACAAGGCGAGCAAAATTCGAGGAAAGTAGAGGGACAGAAAGGTATGATGAAAGGAGGCTGGTAGGGAATACGGGAGGTGTGCCGAACAGACACTGGGTAAACCGAATGTGAAGAGGCTGACCAACAGGATGTCGTCCAATGGCATAAAGGAGGCGGGCTGTCGATTCCCAGAGCTGCCTGAAAAGGATCAATTAATGGGGATGGGAGGCTGACGGAGGGGTGGAAACGATGCAATGAAAGAGGCTGGGAGAGAATAACAGAGCGCTGGGGAGTAGCAAACCAATAAAAGGAGTAATGTAACAGGGGCTGCCCAAGGAGATCGTCACATATCATAAATGAGGCGGATGTTGACATCCACCGGTAGCTGACAAGAAAGATGGCTGGAGAGAAGGAGGTTGGCATAAGGGCAGAGCGAGCCACAATGAAAAGAGACTGGCAGAAAGTACAGGGGGATAAGCTGACAGAACCTGGTCAAACGAGTGTCACGGAGACCCTAACCAAGCAGAGTATTGAATATCACAAAGGATGCAGACGATCGATAATGCCCTGAGGGAGGTGCGAAAGGGATACAACTGGCGGAATTGCGGGAAGACACGATGAAAGCAGGTTGGCAGAGAATACGGGAGTGACAGAGCAAGAGGCTGACCGAACGAGTGCAGCCTAGAGGCTGGCCGAGGATATCAGCGAATACCACGAATGATGGTGACAGCGGATAATGACTTGCAGCTTACAAGGAATAAGGTTGCGGGTGAGAAAGGCGCTGCCAGCGACAGAAGGGCAATGAAACAACAATGAAAGGAGGCTGATAGGAGAATGTATATCAAAATGGTCAAACGGAGGGGCCGCCAGAGCGTGTGAATACATCACATCAGCAAGCCAGGTTCCATTCAGCGTTTAACGTTTGACGTTCAATGTTCAATGTTCACCCGTGAGTACGTTTCGTTCAGAGTGGTTATGCGATCGGAAGATAGGAATAGTTTCAACATTTTCTTCCGATAGCAAGGTTTTTCATCCTTCCGATTGCTTGTATAGGAACAGTTTCGACATTTTCTTGCGATAGCAAAGTTTGTCATTCTTCCGATAGCTTGTATAGGAAAGTCTGCCCTCAAAGTGTGTGATCGGCAAAACCACCAGTTTTCTTCCTATATTCAGTGGGGGTGGATAGGAAGAAATTTTGAAAGCAATACTATCTCTTCTCCATAATCTCCCGCGCACACACGAGTCATGTCAAGGCTTTGGCCGCCACCGCCAGGAATGATGCATGTTTGCGCAGGTGCTGTAAGGAGGCCTGGTAATTTCTATGTGGACTTTGAAGCTCGTACATGGCAGTGATACCTGAAAAGCCGAGGAATAAGCTATGTGTCACAGATCGGAACTTTCAGTAGTATTTATTGCGATCGGAATGAGTTGCGAAGGATAGGAAATAAATTCTATCATGTTTCCTATCACAAGTCCATTGGGAATTCTTCCTATCGGAAGGAAACAGGATGCAAGTCCTTTTTTGCCTATCACAAGGATTCTGCTAAATCATTCCTATCGAACATTTTTGGCAAAACTTCCTATCTTCATTTACTTGCGATCGGATATAAACTCTGAACCGAATGTACACTCACCCGTACGCTCTGATTTCACCTATTCCAATCTTCAGGCCATTGAAATTTCTGGCCATATTGTGTACCACCTGAAAGGAATATAGCAGAAAAGCCCGACCGGTATTCGTCACAGTGCCGGGCACAACGAAACTGCTAACCAATCCGATCGTCAATGTACTAGAGCTGACCGTGGGCATTGTCTTATAATATGTGCTTGTGCTTGTGCAGGTACTTCCGATATATATATAGCAGGGTAGCGCACGTGCCACATGTCGAAAACAGCTCTTTTCCTTGGGCTTCTCCTGATCAATATTCGATCAATCTTGATTTTTGATGCTAGCAGCTAGTCGTCCGCCGTCGAGCGCGGCGGTGAGGCGAAAGGCGGACAGCGGCGGGAGAGAAAGACGTACATTACCCACTCGCTTCCAATTAACTCCTGCCAATTCTTGATGAATTACCGATTCCTCGTTTCTGGCTGGATGTCTTTGTTCTATACAAACGCTGACATTCTGCTTCGCGCCTTAACACATTTCGACCAAGACTACTCGATAAACAATGAATAAACCATCGTCAAAACCCAGCTGGTACTCTATCCCGTATACATTGAAGCATTGCGTCCCAGTCTGATAGCAACTTGGATTCAAGCAAGGAATGACTTACTGACATTAGTCACCATGGACGTCGCCTGCTGGTCCGGCCCGCCCGTGTACGGGTTCTGCAAGCTGATGTTTGGTATGTATTCGGCCAGGCATGACCTTCACTGCACGGCGCCCACTGGCCGAACTGGCACACCTTACCGGTAAGCGGAGTTCCCGTGATCTCCGCCCCCTCAATTAGACAATGAATGGAACCGAAGTTCGGCGGGAGATTGTACTACGCACCTGAGCCTCGAAGATATCGATTTGAGGGGCGGAGCGGCCGACATACGTTCTGTCCGAGTGTACAGGCCCGGTGTGGGATTCACCAGGACACGTGCACCACGCCCTTGAAGCGCTGCCCGGGCAGGTGAGAGAGCTCGCCGTTGACCCGTTGACGTTCGACGCGCCGCTGGTGGTCGATGCGAGGGGCAGTCCGTTCAGGGTCTGGTTCGGGGCGGCGGTTCCGAAATCGCACTCGCCGTAAGTGTATGGCCACTGAGGCGATTCAGAGACGGCAATTGAAGTCATAGGCCGATTGCCACTTACCGTGCCTTCCAATGACGCCCCATAGCCAGTACGGCCGAGGTTCAAGCCTATCATCCGGCCAGCGGGCCGCAGGCCTACGATGTTGGGAGCACGCGAGGGACTGACGGTCGTTTCGGCCGTTCTACCGGCGAAGCGGAAGTTGTCCCGTGGGTCTTCTGCATGATCGGCGCTGACATCGGCGCCCCAAGACGCAGGATCAGGTGAAAAGGAGAGGAGAAATATCGCCGTGTGATCAGAAAACGCTATGCGCTCGTGCATTGGCGCAAGAAAATGCATCTGTTCAGATATATATCGGCTTGAAATGGGTGGTATTTGCGTTACCTGCTGTACGAAATGTATGAGGTGACTGCTGCAAAATCGACAAGTGAACACCCTACACGTGAGCACAAGGAGTTATGTGAGCTGGTGATAAGTTACGCACCAGGTTTCTTGAGCTGGAAGTATCGCGTGATGAGGGTTTAGGACTCCGAGAAACCATGGCCTACTTGGTTTGCTTCCCCTTGGCGGATGGCGGCAAGAAACCTGTTGTGAATGGAGCATTGTTGGGGGTCTGAGGGTACAATTCTGCCTGAGACATGGCAGTTGACAAGACTTTTGTGTACGTTATGAGCTCGAGTCGAGGTTGAATTTTCAGAAAGGCAAAGACAGTACAAAATCGTACAGCGTCGTCACTGCCAAGAGGTCGCTACACAGCCGGTTTGGCAGTCCCCCTGCTCGCAGTTAGTCTGAAAGCAATTAAGCTCCCGAACATTGATAAGGATCTGTGTGCGTATTCAGTTTGCTATCTAGTTGATGCTGGCAGTTGGTTGCGAGTCGGTTTGTCGCAAGCTGACAACCTGACTGTTAACAAGCCAAGAGGCACGGGCCGGGCCCGCCGATCATAATCCAAAGTCAACAACGTGCTCGTTCCTCCTCCAGTTGAGACTTCCTATGAGTCCACTCTGCCTTCCCATATGTCGTTATGAAGCACATATACGTCATCTGTGCGCCATCTAATGCTCTTGTAGTCTCCGAATCTGCCTCTCTAGTATGACCACCAACTCCGCATTCAGCTCCAGATCCACGACGTGCAGTCGTCCCTCGCCAGTTATGTCGGCAAAGCGCAGGCACTCGAGGGCGTCTTTGATAAGCAGGAGCATATCAAACGCGAAGTCTCTGGACTCAGTGCGGCGCGAACGGGTCAGCAGCCGGTAGATGAGGAAGACGAAGCCCCAGGAAGCCTTCGTCCAGAGCTTGGACGCTCACGCAGACCAGAACAGCCCCACTTGGGCATAGCATATCTACAGGTTGACGAGGAGTGCCAAGCAGTGGCTATCCGTTCGCAAAGCATCCACGACGACATGCCCGGCCTGCCCCTCCGCACCTGGTACGCCGCCCAGTGCGAACGCATAAAGACGCACGGCAAAGGCCACATGCCCATCCCGCTCATTCTCGAGTCCTTTCCCGGCCGCTGTCCTTCCTGCTATCCACCCTCTCCCTCCCCCCATCCAGGCTAGATGTGTGCATGTCGCCTTGCGCGCGCCCGCTACCTACTCGTCGCCAAAGAATCCGCTTTTCGCCTGGTCGTATGGGAGACGCCGACGCTCGGCACCACGAACACCACGCCGTTTCTGATGCGCTCCCTTGACAGCCCGACGACGCCCAGGATCCCTGTTAGCGCAAAACTCACCCACTACTATCAGATCCCGCCCTCCGCGCCGCCCTTAGCAGCACTCAACCCATGCACTGGTCGAAATCACGCGTATGCGATGACGACAGCTGTGGGAGAGAGAGAGAGCAATCGAAGCCGAACTCGGGGTCAGGGTCGAATCAGGTGGAGGAAGATGGGAGGGGGATCGCGCAAACGGACACGTCGCATCGCTGTCTGGGCTATCCATCCTCGACCGATACCGAGAACGAGAACCACACCACACCACCACCACGAGCGCACGGCATACGCGCCCATCACCAGGCCCGATTGCACAAACTTCTCCAGTGTGGGCAGTACCACCGTCCGCGCCATGGCATTCCGCAATCACAATCACCATACGACGGGTCTGCGTGGCTGGATTTGGGGCTGGATGAAGATGAAGGTTGGATGGGTACAGGGATGGGCGTTGGACGGAAGGAAAGGAACCGAGATGACCGCAGACGGGAAGAGCAGTGGGAATGGACATACGCCCACGCAGCAGGTCTTTCCGTCCACTGAATCTAGCTCAAATTCAACTTCAACGTCCACGCCTGATGCAGCGCAACAAGTTCATCTGCGCACGCGCGTCGCCCACTCGAACCCGGAGAGTCAGACGCCCAAACCCCGCACGACGCCGCGGAACTCGGCGGCGGCGGGGAACAGCTACTTCGAGAGCGCATGGTTGAGCGCGGGGACGATGAGAACCTAGAAGAGCTCGTGAGCGTGAGCGGGGGAGCTATGGGACACCAGTCGATTCCTGTCCCCATCTCCATTCACACTCCGCGGAGCAGGAAGCGCAAACGATGAATGAAGCTACGTGAGGAGGTACGCATCCGAGTCGTGCCGCGGAGGCACAGGAGCCAGCTCATGTCCCTCGGGATCGGGAGGCGAATGAGTTTTGGGGGGGTCAATGCTGAGTCGACTACGCAGGGCGGGGTGAGCGCACCAGGGCGGGTATGGGAGCGGGAGCGGGTGTTGCGGGTGGTACGCAGATGACGCCGCCGCCGCCGGGATCAGCTGCACGGTCAGGCTCAGGGAGGATCAAAGAAGGGATCGTGTAAGTGCAGAGGGCAGATCTGCCACTCCCGTGCTTCATCGAGGCTTCCTTAGATCTCAGGATCTCGCAGTGACTGATCACAATTCATACGATCAGCCTAAGACACTCTGTTCTTTCTGCATCCTTCTAACTATCCAGAACCGATTCTCTTGATTGCTTAAGCATATGCATGTCGGCCTTAGATGTCATTTCCATCCAATTAATCTTGCGCTTATGCTCGACAGCAACTTCACAGCGCCTATTCGGACGCGGAACACGACGGAATTGCTCAGATCGTACTTACACGATGCTGACTCGCTGTGATCCTCATAGTGCCACCTGACTTCCAACTATTGCAAGTAGGATTCCGGGGAGCCTTTCGTGGCGGAATAAACCCCTTAATCAACACCACGGATTATGCAATTCTGCCTTCGCGTCCCGAGCTACTCCGCCCTTGGCTGCCTCTGACCACGCCAAGCTTTCACCAGCTTTCTCGCGCGTAGAACGCGAGTTGTTCTTAATGTCAATCATATCACCACCGGCCTCCCGACACTCAAGGGGAGATATCGCATTAGGCTCCGCGTCTTCGGTGCGGGACTATTGCAGCACCCAGCCCCAACCCGAGTAACTTGCGCCCCACAATACGGATCACAGCCTCGAGGCATAGCCATTGTAGCTGGTATGCGCAAAGATCCGGCGTTTGACAATCGAGGGCTTGGAGTCACGTCGATGCATGCTGCTACAGACAGACGGTCTTCGTGCCAACTTCGTGCTACATGTACTGGATCGTTCGTAGCTTCATCCCAAACGCTTTCATACCCACACGTCTCTGACAGCGATAACCATATATGTCTCAAATCATGATATCCGCATCATCAATAGGTGCGCACATCTAGGAATCTTCTTGAGCATCCGTTACTGAAGATCGAATCCACTGCCAGATGTACGGATACTTGGCGATTTACCACAGCCGAGCAAGAGTCGGGAACTGGCCCACTTCTTTGTACTGAAAATTGATGGCGTCGAAGTGCTGGAGTCGGTAACAGTGCCAGGCGAACCCCTTGAATGGAAAGAACAGAACCAAATGTGAGTCATGCACGATGCGATTGCGATCTCCCTTGAACCTGCCTTAATATTTGACCCACGCTCAGTCAATTCGCTCCTGCCTCCAAGATCGAAATCGCCATACATCGCAAGAGTAACAAGTCTCAAAACTCTTGCGGTCGGTAACGTCCTTGAAGACGTCGAGGAGAACTAGTAACGAAGCAAGTTTTTACGACAGTATATAGCGCAACTCTAGGAATCCGTTCCTGCTATTGACAAAGAAGTTGACGAGGTGCAAAGGCGTAAAGTAGTGTAGAACGTCAACATTACGCTGTTTAGCTTTGGATACCAGTAAGTCGTAACGTTCGCCCGCTAGTAAGTCTTGAATCTACGAATGCTAGGCCTTACCAATTTTTCTCGTAGAAGCTAGGCGAAGAATAGTTGACCGAAGAAGGTGAAGAAGCGGAACCACTCAAGGCGTCGATACATTTGGGATTACAGCGAGGGGCGTCTGGCTAGAGGCTCGTTCTGAAAGGCTTCTGATCTGTCTACTCACTCGCGGACGAGCTAGAGGGTGAGCCATGCTGAACGCTGGTCTTCCACTTAGAAAGAGCTCCAGAGACTGTTTCAGTGTCTGACATAGGTTCGGTTTTGGAGCGAGAAACGCAGCGTGAGTAGGTCGCTTAGCTACTACTACATCTGCCTCAGGAGTTTCGTGAGATTTTGTGCTTCCTCTCAGAAGAGCTCACTCCCCTCCAGGCCAACCGCTACGGGCAGGACCGTCGGTACCATGTCAAGGTGGTTGCGCCACCCATAAAGCAGCGGCGTCGGCAGTCTGTCGACACTCTACTACCTAACTTACTTGAAAAGCATTCGGTTCAGGGCATCGAACAGCAAAGAACGTAGTTTCATTTTCATTCGTATCGGAACCTGGTTCCCCAGGTTTAGCGTCTTCGCCTGCTAAAGGAGCTACCGTCTACTCGATCCCTTTCATTATGAGTTATAACACGGCGTCTACAGCTCTGCTCTCTCTATTTTGTGCGTGCTGTTTTGACAGAAAGGTCAAGGGCGACACTCTATATTAGTACTCCTTACTTACTAGTGACAATACTACGGACCTGTGCATGCCGGCGGAAGCTCGGTCTCGTGGCTCGGACCAACGCGAAAGGTGGAACTCTTGAGAGAAGGCGGTTCTTTGGTTCTGGGGCAGGGGCGAACTACGCGGAAGGCGCGACGCAATACTAAACCACTTCATAGGCTAAGACGGTCTACCTAGGTTAGAGCCTGGAGGAAAAGACTTTTGCATTTCCGTAACTATAGTTTAAGTCGCTTTTGTATTGTCCTTTCGCGTGATAACTCCGCTACAAGTCGAAACAAGTAAGAACGCAAGCACAGTTTACGATAGGCCGCCAGCTCGAAGAACCACTCCAGAACCGTGGCGAAGAGTGAGCGACGCTAAGACCTCCCGTACAACCTTTAACACACGCGCTTCTACGCACGATCAGGCAGCCCGTACTTAATCCTGCTCTACAACTGTTGCGCTTGTCATCCTTTATCGTGTCTGGATGTTTAAAACGGAAGGGAGGTTACCTACCTAGTTGCATCAGTACGTCATCGGAGCGTCGAAGATCGCTGCGACAAGGTTAGAGAAGGTACTGTAACCATCATGGTAGTTAGAAAAAATCCAGACCTGTTCTCGACCGGCGAGGACGGTAAAGCGCTTCCGAAAGGTTATCTAGAGCTCGTTGAAGCAGGACACGATAGACCAAGACGCGTTAGAATACACGGTCAATACAATCTGCTTCGCCAATGCCCCTCCTTTACTATAAGAATCTACTGAGAGTGAAACATACGTCTTCTATCGTGGTAGGTTCGTGGTAAATTATGACCCACGCAGACAACGTGTTAGAAGCTAATCATAAAGTGAAGTGTAGATTTCATGTACCTGGATGTGACCGTTTTCAACAGCTCCTGCCCATGCTAACGTAGTTCGTGTCATGTTTATAAACGTGGCTATCGCCAGCGACAAACCCGTGGTAGTCGGGAAAACTGAAAGCGGTCGACACTGTAGCACAGCAGTTGTCGGAAGTACTTTAGACGCACCCTGAGCCGCTGGTCTAACTTGAACTGCTGCTCTGCACTACAGGGTCTAAACCGCTGGTCGAGAACGAGACGCGGAAGTCTTCAAGTTAACAGACGACGCTTTGTGATCTTACTTAGAAATGGCCATAGCTCTTTTAGGTACGGAGCGGGTGACATAAGGCGGTGACCTCGACCGAAGGCGTTAAG
>KV417715.1:0-19184 GCA_001630335.1 Athelia psychrophila
GAGCGCGCGCTGGCTGGCTGCGGCTCGTGGAGGGATGTCGTCGAGGGCATGCTGGCCGGCGGTGACTGATGGCCGTACAGCTCTCCAAACTGCACCTCGGTCCCCTTCCCATCGACATCGGGGACGGTGGGCGGCCTGGCCTGCTGTTGCTCGACCTGCAGCTCGGGCTCGTTCAAATGTGCCGTGTCCCCAAACTCATCCTCGCCGGGTGTCATATCCCAGCTGTCAATGAACCCCGGGGACTCTTCACGATACCGCTGTGCATCCCAAGTTGAGAACACCTCATCCGAGTCTTCGGTCAGCTCCGGGACGGGAGGTGCAGAGTTGAAGTCTGAAGATGCGGGTGTGCGGTCCAGGGGAAGGGTTACGGGTCCAAGGTCAATGGCATGGATGGCGGGTGTGAGCTCGGTGGCAGGAGCGATGGGTGGTACAACTACGGTGGACTCAGTGGCAGGGACGGCGGCGGAGTCCAAAATACACGTGATTTTATCCGATGTTTCTGCATTAGTGTCTAAGCCCATAGCGTCGAACCCGTCAACGACCTCGTCTGACTTTCCCACTGGCAAAGCTCTTCTCGCGCACTCCTCTTTTGCTGTTTCGTGATGATTAGGGGACTTCAACCAGAAGTTTACTAATTATGCTTACTGAAGACTGCTCTCCCAAATCCGACGATCGAGGTTTGCGCTGCAGCAAAACCGACAGGATCGTATTTGGGCCAGGTGAAGCTGGCGAGACTTCCTGCCCAATTGGAATGGACACTTCTCAGCTGGACGTCGCCTTGGGCTGATGGGATAGGGCCGACCACGCTGATGGTACATGGCCCTCCCATCTGCTTGGAAATGGCATCGGCCATTGGGCCGAGATACAATGAAATATGCTCGAGTTGGCTAGATAGCATTGGTGAGTCCCAATAGTATATGACATATTAATTCACGTACTGATGGTATTGCTGCGGCGAAACGGGGATTTTTTTATCTTCCTCCCATGCCGCCATCGCATGAATGTACTCGTCGTCTGCATTATCTTGGATTTGCTTTTTAAACTCATCTGTCTCCTGCGCCCAGAACTGGTAAGTCATTTTTGTGCGCTCGGCGATCTCAATGGGCGCTTTGACATCATTGTCAGGCTGGCCTTCTGTGGCGTCAATGTATGCTCTTCGTAACGCTTCGAAAAAAGGCTTGAACGTGGGACGAATGCGTGAGGGATAGTGCATTCTGGTATACAGTTGGAACGCAGAAGATCTCCGCGGTACGGCGGTCTTTTGATTGCCATTGAGATCTGACAGCGGAGTTTTCGACATATCAGGTATGTTTGTTGGCACGACGCTAAATTTTGAGCGCATGTATTGGCTAATTTTCTGTTTAAACGGCACTCAGTTTAAAAGTACAGGCGGGAGGCGCGCAATGTAATCACCTTTCGCAACACCTTGAATACTTCTTTAGTCGCGCTGGCTTCCTCGGCGCTCGCGCAATCAATCCCGACCTGTGTTTCATCCTGGCCGCCGTTCTCTTCGTCGAGTAATTCATCCCCCTTAGGCTCTCTCTGCGGCTTCCTTGCTGACTGCGGTGCCTGTCCCCTTTCCGGTGAGATGGCGATTATTTGGTGGGCGACCTTGTCCCACAAATCAGTCATGTTTTGCGTGGTGCCACGCTTGGCCAGGTGAAATTCATCCGATAGGTTGGCCATATGCGCTCGCTCAACATCGCTGAAGTGGAATTGCGGTCCTTTTTTCTTGCCAGTGGACTTCGCCATTGTTGATTCTCGAGGGTAGAGTTAGAAAGTATGTGCACAAGACGCAAAATAATACAATTTGTTTGCTACGCCACCGGCGACCACAAGGCAAAACCTATATTGCTTAACCGTCAATGTGCGCCAGCACACCGGAGTCTGCCCTGTAATGTAATGCCCATCAACGTATATAGTTACAAAGTATGCGTGCAACCACAACAACGGCGGGACAAGTGTAAGCAACATACAGTTCCTTTAGGCTACGCTACAGCCTAGAGGAGACCGTATGGTTTGAAAAAGTCAGTTCGCTATCATAACACGCGCCAGCACTCCTGAGTCCGCAATTTAAAGTCAATCAGTCCCTGATTTCGCGCTCAGGAGTCAGTATTTAAAGGAGAGGTTGCAGACGCAGTACGAACCATAGCGAGAGAAAACAAAAATCTAGTAGAGTAGATATAAAGGAATGGATGCAAAGATCGCAGGACGGCTGCGTATTCGAGGCCCAGAAAACCTCTTGGTGTCTGTACCCGCCTCCAAGATATCGCACCACTCCATCGCACACTCGCTCCATCGTGGGTGCGGTTACCTGACCCCCACGTCACTACGTACAAGTACTATCACCAGCCCTGATCCATCAGAGGCCTTCCATCGGCACCTTGACTACGGCATCCTAAATGAGCGCAACAGACCAGACCGCCCAATTTAGTGCTCAACTGTCCCGACGCGCTCGCTACTTACCCGCCGCCGTGGGATTTCGATTTTGTGCTGATATTTTTGGATGCACTTTCGGGGGGTATGTATTGTAAGTGACTGTATATAATTAACGTAGTCCCCGGCCACCTGTGTGCCGCGTACAATGCATATGATAGTCTTACCTGCAGAATCACATCATACTGCCTAGCGGGCGAATGGAGAGGTAAAATAATTATATTGGAGCTGAGATAGTTGGTACATATATGCAGAGTGATGTTTAGGTTAGATATATTGCAGCTAGGACTGCGAGGTCCTGGACTGTGCCTACGACTCGAAACAGTCAGTAAAACAATAGAAAACACTTGACTTACCATTGCAAATCTCCCCCAGCTCGTGCGCTCGCTAATCCTCGTTGTGGTGGTGATGGTAAGAGGAGATGAGATGACGATCGGAAGCGTCGGACTCCGACTTGCATACAGCTGCACGGACCAATGATCCCCGCAGCACTGACACGTGCTCTGGTAACTTCAACCATTTTTTGCACCTTTGATTACACAAAATGAATTGTTTGCTAAGATAAATTGGTAAGTGGGATATGTCACTAATACTATAAAGGTCACCATCTATGTTAATTTAAGGGCACATGAGCGGCACACGGAAGGTGGCTACGAGTATCGAATGGAGTGGCATTCCGGATGCAGTAAAATCCGCTTGGATTGTCCTCTACAGGCCTGGAGAGCAATCCAAGCGGATAGCCCACGTGGCACGTCCGCGCTTCCAAACGGCCGATCATCATCGTCGACAACGTCACATTCCTACGCACATCGGTCAGTGATCCCGTCGGTAAGTATCATCTTCACAATCACCTCAGTCGACAGCCCAATTCGGTGCTCGTTGGTAGGTTCCGGCGGCACTCCGTTTTAGGTTGCTCCGACACTTCCGCATCACATTTTAGAGTCCTCGGCGCCGTCCCGCCGCTCGAGCTCGCTGCCCGCCGCTGTCCCCGCCTACCTCTATGGATGTTCGACTTTCAAGGTGAATTTCTTGGATAGAACTTAGAGGGTACGTATAGGCAGTGTGTATATATAGTTTATGTAGGTCCTGGCTGTCTATGCGCCGTGTAAAATGTAATATCATGCTCTTAACCTCAGAATCACATCTTGCCGCTGAGCAAGTGAACGGAGTGGCAAAATAATTGCATTGGGGCCCAGGTACATGGCGTGTACATGTAGGATGATGTATGGGTAGGTATATTAATAGCTATCGGTCATGTGCGAATGAAGGTGCGGGGGAGTGGGTCCGGCGCGAGCTGCAGGCGGGCTGGGGATCGCACATGGGGCTGGGTGCACACATGAGTGGGGTTGCGCGTTTTGGGGCCGTGGTAGGCACTAGGAAGGTAGGATGTGGGTGTGTTGGCTTGAATGTAGGTATACGGATAGGGAGCGCGCATGGGAAGCGCATGGGCTAGGGAGTGCATACGGGGTTAGCATCGGGGACAGAGCACGGGCGTGGGAGATGGGTACATACACATACGGGCAGGGTGCGGGCATGCGTAGTGGTCGGCGAGCGGGCTGACACGCAGGCTTGGGAGCTGGCGGGAGCCGGTGTGGGGGCAGGCGTGGGGGCAGGCGTGGGGGACTGTAAACAGGCTCGTTGGCGGGTATAAACATCTACATGGTATGCAATAACTTACCAATACGGGGCTTTATGGCCACTGCAGTCGATCCTGGGCGACGTAGGGCGGAGGACGGAGCATGGTGAGCGGGGACGTGGTGGTGAGAGGGAGGAAGAGGACGACAAAGGCAGCTAAAGGCAGTTGTCATCGATCGAAACGAGTCCGTATTTGGAAATCCGAGTGGCTGAAGTTCAGCCACTCAGCTTTGCAACACTCTCCCCCTTCCTCACAGCGATTCCTAGGCTTCATGTCAGTTCAGAAAACATTTGTGTATACCCTTTACCACTAACCATATATTTTAAATGAAAATAAATGTATTAGGGCCTGTGTGCCATGAATATTTCGCTCAAATTAGTAACCTCCCCTCGTGAATGCTCACTGTATATTCCTCCTGGTGTCTGCGTGCTATATATGATATCTAGAAGTCTTCAATATGCCAGAATACGACTCTCCAGGACAGGAGGACGCATAGCTATACCGTACAAGCCCATATGATGATGAATTCCATCTCAGGTACTGTGATATGCTCTATAGGTCATACACAAGACCCCAGAGTGTCCCATACGCCAATTGTAGCTTCCTGAATGTATTTAGCATGTATATTATAGAGAATCTGGGTAGAGAATCGCACATCTAGAACCCTGGAAGCATCGCAGCGGCACCCCAAGGTAATTCCATGCAAAAATGGCATAAATCATGGTCTCACACAAGTATAATCGGATATAAAAAAGATCTAATACTTGTAATAGCTTGCATTGATGTATTTGAATGTATTCTAAAAGACAGGATTGCAGTAGAGTGGATGTGGAAAGGGGGGCAACCGGGATACACAGAGAGACCAAGATCACAACAGAGTTGCGTGACGGATACTGCCACTAACTGCAAACTCGCACTGCAAGATGGCCACAACATCGATCTTCGAATACGGACACTTGGGGGGTGCTCTAATAATACTATATACATGTAATCCAGTCTCCGATCTAATATAATTGCCCTAGGAGCGATGAAAAACAGAGAGAACATTTGACGACGCTGTTGATGCTGGCGTCAACGGCATCAACAATCAATGTGTCCCAATCGGGCGTATCATAGATCTAGCGCTTCGATCTCGCTCGAATTTCCCCCGATTCCAATTACAAAAATTGGATTATATAGATGTATAGCTATGTAATGTATGTACGAGACGAATAGAAGTACAGTCGAAGTGGGGGGTCGCTATCGAGTGAACGACGATGATCAGCCGACGCGAGCGGACGACCCGATCAGGCAGTTTGCCAGTTAAGCGCCCATCGTTGTCCTTCCGCTACCACCACCTCAATAGCTTCAACAACGCGGGGGAAGAGGGAGATCGGGCAGGGGGGACTTTAAGCAGGTAAGTAATGCATATTCCATTGCTTTACTAACTACTTTGAGTTGTAGATATAGCCCGGGACCCTGCAGCACTAACTGTAGTGCTGGGCCCCTCCTCTTCTTGTCCTGCAACAGCGCCGCCATTCTATCCCATCCCTGCGCTTTTTGACGGGATTGGTCGAGGCCAATGCCACCCTGACGTGCTCTCGCCGCGTGAAAGGGCGCCAAGTCCACGCGTGCCCTGTCCCGCTTGGTATCGCGCCGGCACCCTCTCCTGCTGCAACCCCTCAGCCCACACGCCCGGCACCTCAAGTCCAGCCCTCCCACGTTCTCAAAACGTGTGGGGGTATATCGTCTGCAGCCGCTTGACAGCCCCCGGCTTAGGACGTGTCTTATACCCGGCATGTCGTGTATCCAGTACCTTGAATACCTCTTCCTTATTACCAGGCCCCAAACAACTCTGTGTAGGAGGGTTTCGCTCATCCCGCATGTACATACTGTCTACCTGAGCCCCAATTCAATTATTTTACCGCTTCGTTCATTTGCTCACATTCTGAGATTAAGACCACGCGGCGCATATTGGTTACGACATTGTAAGACCACGGTATTGCATTTTACACAGCGCATATTGGTTACGACATTGCCAATCAATAAACGATAGACTACTGCTACTACTTATGAGTTCTCCTCCAGCTGGACAGATATGTTAGCCAAGTAGATACATAATAGAGGTGAATTACGCACAATGCAGTCGCAGTCCAATGTTGACGAGATCAAAGCCTTAGCGAGGCAGGCGTCACACAGCGAGTCATCGACCGGCGAGGAACTGCGTGTGCCAGAGAAACTGGGTGGGGACTCCGGTGCACCTTGTGACCGGGGGACAACACCCGCAAGGAGAAGACGGACAGCCTCATCAAGAGGCATGCCAGGGACGGGGACATATGCTGACATTTCAGGCTGCCAGGTGTTTGAAAAGTCGATGGTGATCGAGGTGCGGGTGGTGATGGGTTTGCCAGAGCCGTCCCAGTAGATAGTTTGGTCGATATCCGACCTGTAGGCCCCTAAGAGCATGTAGGTAAACAAAGCAAATAAAAGAAGAAGAAACTGGAACGTACCGAGGGCCATTGCTGTCGCCATCAAGATGGCCAGCTCCGATGTCACTTCAACCGCTGGGTTGCCAACGGCGACGAGACTGCCGTCTTCAAAAATCGGATCCATAGGTGTTGATAAGATGTTGGGTGATGCAAGTAGGGAAGAAAGCTGACACTCACCAATGATTCGCGCCGTTGAAGGCGGCGAATTTGGAGTGTCGCCAGAGGTAGAGATTGCAGCACCGGATGGAGGAGGATCGAGGAGATCGAGGGTGATCGAGGGTAATACAGATTGAATTAAGTCCGGAAGGTTGCTATTTGTTTCCGCGTCTCCGAAAGGGGCTGCTCAATAGTGCTCAATATACCTTCGTTCACGCGTTGACGTGTTTACGCTAAACCCTAACGTAAGTTCCGTCAATGCCTAATGCATGTCGATCACGATAAGCTATGCACTTGATCAGTTCCTTGGACACTTTGAAAATAATATCTATTTTCGAAAGGAAAGAAACTCACCTGTATATCTCTTAATGAGCGCGCAAGCGAGCGTCAGTTACTGTGCAGCTGGGCGTGTAGGAAAAGGCGTTGCGGACTTCGAAATCTCCATCAACGCGGCGCGGCGTCAGTGCCATATGCCAGGAACTTGTTGGTTCCGGAACTTACGGTAAGGTTTAGTGTAAACGCGTGAACGAAGGAATTGAGCAGCCCTCTTCCTCTGGAACTCAGGGTCGGCACCTCAAACTCAGCCCCCAAAACGTTCACAGGTACGTTGACGGTGGCGGGTAGTGAGCGCGCGCGTCAGGACAGCGCCGAGCACCAAATTGGGCGGTCTGTGGCGCTCATTTAGGATGCGGTAGAAGAAGGTGCTGATGGAAGGCGACGAGGACCCTTACACTGGCCTCTGATGGATCAGGGCTTGGTGATAGGACTTGTACTAATATAGAGAACTTGGTTGTGGGAAGAAGCTTATTAGCGCGAGGACAGTACATGGCCGGATCCGACCTCCCCTAGTGCATGGTCTGTGCGCACCCATATTTAAACCTTGCCAACCACATGCCGCTAGTTATATTTCCCTTCGTCCCCTTCGTCCCCTTCGTCCTTCGCACCCACCCCGCTCGATTTAATGATTGGTGAGTCGACTGCCTTGCACTTCATTTTACATATGTCTTACGTAGAAGTTCTTTCCAGCGTATCTATCAGTCCGGCAGTGTTCGATTTGTCCTCGACGTTGAGGACAGCGGTACAGACACAGGTAAGTTGTACCAGTTTGCTCCACTGTACAATCGTTTGACAGGTCATACTCGCAGTCCAACGGTGGGCGCCGGCAGGCCTCGACAAGGTCATTTACTCCGACCGCCTTCATACACAGGACGACCTCGACCGGTTAGTTCCCAGTTCCCAGTTATATATGAGTTACCGTGCTGATCATTTACTACAGTCACGCACTTGCCAATCATTGAAAGCCAACTCCTTACGAGACTGACAAGACTGGTAAGCCTACCCTCACATCTCACTTGGACTGCGCTCACTATATGCCATAGCATAAGTCCGCGTTTTCGCTGCTATAGCGCTCATGGTATCCCACAGTTCACGCACTGGCAAACCATTGGGATATCTGCTCGGAAGACTGGTAAGTTTACCTTTGTGTCTCGGTTGCATCACGTTGATGATATATGTGTCAGTACATGCACGTCTAAATAATAGGGATTACCCTGTGGGACGACTGGTAAGTATACTATTCATTTTCACTCGTACCCTACTCACTTTGGGCGGCAGGGCATGCACGTATAAATCTTCATCGCCCATGGGCTAAATTCTGCTTACGCTAGCGCGGCGAATATGATTTCATTTCGCGTACGACTGGGTAAGTCTAATCCTATCTCAAACGCACGTTATTCTCATTCATTGATAGTTTACGCGCTTGTAAATCACGTTCCACCATGGGCTAAGTTATGCTGGCAAAGTGGACCGCTATTTATATCCCGACCACGTAGACACGTTTTAATGAATAACTGTACTGTCAAACCCATGGGAGAATCTATGCCCTTTTATTATTGTCGAAATTTAGTTTGCAACCTTGAGGCGATATTCTCTCTCAGCACTTGATGTCCACTAACCCTAACCCCGGTGATACGGTTCGCCTTGTATAGCAATCTTTTTCGTATTGGCTTTACGCACTGTCCTTGATGCCTAGGTACCGCACACCTGCTCCACTCTACAACCACGACGAAAGACCGTTCACAGCTACCTCTTGGGCAACGGATGGCCAAGCCCCACCTACTTCTCAAAATGTACATTTACCGCCACCTCGAGTTGAAGACTACGACGATGCCGACTACGCCATGCCTGTGGATGGAGATCTCGACCAGCAGTACGAACCACTTTCTGAGAAAGACATGCTTAGCGGGGGCCTCCCCGGAATTCAGGTATTGCCGAAGTTGCGAGCAAAGCGGTACCTAAATTCAGTGCGTTTTTTTGCTCGCATTTTAAACAACGACTGACACCTCTTGGTATAGGATGTCCCTCTCGGCACTTTCATCGAGCACCGTGATACTTATCTAGACGAAATGATGGGTCTGGAGGGTCGTGGTCGGTCACCCGGAAAATGCCCTCTTTGTCACGAAGAGTCCCCTCAATATCGCTGTGTCGACTGCATCCAAGGAGCGCTGTGGTGCAGCAAATGCATCCTCGCGACACATAGGTTCAACCCGTTGCATCGGATCGAGGTGAGTCAACAGCAGTATGTTATATTTTCTTTCCCTGATTGCGCCGAAGAAATGGAACAACCACTACTTCACGCCGACGTCGCTTCGCAACCTTGGATTGCGCATCTCACTGTCACATGCCCCTGGCAAATTTTGCCCGACAGGAGTAGACGGCCATAAGGACTTCGAAGTACTGCATACAAATGGGATTCACATTGTGCATGTCGTGTTCTGCCGCTGTGCCAGCGCAATACCATGGTACGTTCAACTGCTACGCATTGGTTGGTTTCCCGCAACGCCAATTAAGCCTCAAACCTGCGCAACCATGGAATGCCTTCGCCAGTTCCAGTATCTGAACCTACAGGGCAAGCTCACGGCATACAGCTATTATCGTGCTTTGGAGTACATGACGGATAGCACCGGGCTGAACCTACCGCCAGTGCGTATTTTACATTATCTCTCATCTATCTTTACTGATCAATGCATACAGGACCGTCTTGCCCAATTTATGCTCATGGTGCGAGAATGGCGGCATCTCAAGATGTGCAAGCGCGCTGGACGTGCTTACGCCGTTGGGGGTATTGCAGCGTCGCCGCCAGGCTCGCTTGCCATACATTGCCGTGCATGTCCGCACCCCGGAAAGAACCTCCCTCCCAGGTGGGATAGCGCCCCGCCCGACAAACGGTAAGTGGGAGATTTCTCTAACAATGATATGCTATGCTAACATATGTTCTAGTTGGTTGTACATGCTCACCTTGGCAATGGATGCGAACTTTCGCCTGCGAAGCAAGATTCGGGGCGTCAACAGTGACCCTATGCTTGGTCCTGGCCTGGCATATTTCATAGACCACGCACCATATGCGCCGTTCATAGCTCAGTACGTTGACGAAACCGATGTAAGTGCTGCGCCCTGCTTCCGGTGGAAGTCATTTCTGAATATGCCGTCAAGATCAGTACTTGCGTCGGCTTTCAAGCGCTCCTCAACATGCTTACTAAAAATTCGAGGGGTTTGCGTGCGACGGGCATGGCGGCGGTGAGCTGCGCTCGGCATCAGATGTTTCGTCCGCTTGGGTTGGGCGATCTCCAGAGAGGGGAGCGGTGAGTGAAACAACATATCTTGTGGTTCCGACTTTCTGAAATATCAACAGGCAATGTAATATGGACTTTATTTTTGCATCAAGTATTATGGGTCTGTCGCTTCTTATGCTAGCTATCTCGTATGATGTCGCGTGTCAGTGGTGGATACATTTCCTCACGCGCCTCATGAAGCTTCCAGCTTCGCTTCAAAGACTGCCCGCACATATCATCCCTCTGGTCCCTAAATTCCACCTTCAAAGCCACGCTGAAAAGTGTCACAGCAGCTTTTCATTCAACTATTGCAAAGGAGGTGCGCGGACGGACGGTGAAGGTGTAGAAAGAAACTGGGACGAGCTCAACGGCCAGGCAGCATCTACCTCAGAGATGCTACCCGGGCATCGATGGGAGACTTTGGATGATTGTTGCGGGTGGGCCAATTGGCGGAAAGCTATGGGGTTAGGTGCGTTTCTCACATCCAGCTCTCGATTTCTGCATCATCTAATGTATTCCTCAGGAAATTTGCTACTGAAGCGGCTATTGCTTGCCATTCCCCAAGCCATACGTACTCATAACGATTTCAAACGTTTCAACGCACGTTTAGCGGAGGATCACCCGGATCATCTACTGGAGATGGAGAGGGAACTCTCTGCGTGGGAGGCTGACCGATCACAGCCTGATCCGTATCGGCTGCCGAAGTCCAGTGAGTGTGTTTTATTAGGTTTCATCCGATCTTCCTCATATTTTCCTAACACATCCAAAACATAGATATTACCATGGACGAGGTGCGTCTAGCCCTAGCAAAAGAAGAGAAGGCCCGCACCGAGGCCGGTGTCGAGGTTGTTCACTCTGTCAGTGCCGCGGCTTACGTGCTCCTCGGGCTCGAAATTCAGACATTACAGTAAGTTAAAGTGTCTCCCGCTTACATTTCCGTTTGTATTAATATCCCTCACAGGCAGACTCTTCGTACCGAGGTCAAAGGGTTACGCAAGCAAACACTTCTGCAAACGACGACGGTTGTAGAACGACGCACAATCCTCCTCAAACGCTACCAACGATTTCTGGTCCTCCAACAGCTCTACATGCCCGGCTTTAACCACGCCGAGCGCGCCTCGGCCACGGACGCCCCCACGCACATCGAGGACTTCGTACTTTACCTCCCATCGGACCTGGGTGATGCTGAACGACGCAAATACTGCGTGCGTGGCCTTGTCACCATCGAAGACAGGCTACGGTTTGCAGAGGCGACGGATCAACTCGAGCGTTGTCGTCATCACCTCCGCACAAGGTCGTTTGCCAACAAGTTCAAACTCGCCAATGTTACCGGCCAAACGATGAATACGCGCGCCCGCGAATCTCAAAATCGCATCGACGACAGAGTCAGGGCTGCTGCCATTCGATATCGCCGTGCCCGGGCAGCCATGAAGACATTGAGGGGACCAGGAGCGTGGGAAGAGACCCTTCGTGTACTCAACAAGGCCGACGTGCGAGCGCTCAATGAACGCGAACTCACACAGCTGGAGAAGAATGAGTCCGCAGCAATCCACCTCGCCAACGGTGTCGTTACAGCTTTGGATGTTGAAGAAGAACGTCGTTTGCAGACCGCGGTTTCTGTTGGTGATGGCCAGCGCGCGCCATCGTGGATTTGGTTCACTGGGCTATCTGCCGAGAAGCTCAATGATCCATCAACGCGCAAAGGTACACCATGTAGCCCTCGCAACACTGCTCAAACTGACTTAATTTCACAGCGCTCAGCGTTGAATGGGCTAAGGCTAAGGCTCGTGCTATGCGTTGGTTAGAGTGTGTTGAGACATTGAACGAAGAGATGCGTCGGGTCGCCCACTCCGGGCGGTCTGAGGTGACAGTATGGGAGAAGCGCTTGGGTGAGCGCCCCCTCCCGGCACCTGCGGATCGAATTCTACGTGAAGGCCTTGAGGCGTACGCACAGGAGAACATTGGCCGCGAACGTGCCATCGAGGAAGTTTGGTTGGCGAAATGGGCTACTGTTCGCGCGCGCGCAGCCCCCATCATCGCTGGACTCATTCCAGATGACACCTACAGCGAAGACCACCAAGGCGCATCCGAGACCATCGAAATCGATTTCGATGATGATGATGAAATGGGCGCCTCAGATGACGACCTGGAGTAGCCGCCTCAATTACAATGTAACTCACTCATATTTCCATTGGATTCAATATAAAGTTCAATTTCTCAATACCGCCCCATGACTGTGCCCTCGAACTCTACCTCCTGGCCCACGATGATACCATCAGTAGTCGGCTGGTGGAAGACGACTGCCGTAGTGACCCCACCTTGGACAACAGTGATAGTGCACGGCGTCCGGACATCCCCCCCCCTACACCCGCCTCCCCCTCCCTTGATTCACGAGCGTGCTGCTCAAGGACTTCCTTGGCACCGAGCAGGCACACTTTGCAATATGAGAATCTGACAATCGGCCTGTCACAGCCTGCACAACACCGGCTAGCCTTTCGCCATACTGGCGCGTTTCTGCACCAGGCCTTGCAGGGTTCGCACACCCAGCTAAGACTCTCGATCGGGGCGGCGCATAGATCACAATGTAGCTGTATAGTATGAGAATGCATAGTGATCGGAGAGGAAAA
The DNA here is from genome assembly GCA_001630335.1 of Athelia psychrophila. Lineage (NCBI taxonomy): Eukaryota > Fungi > Basidiomycota > Agaricomycetes > Atheliales > Atheliaceae > Athelia > Athelia psychrophila. The sequence continues at coordinate 12,935 of KV417715.1, forward strand.
CATCACTTACCGACTGACTCGCCTTCTTCTTGCTCGACTTCTTCTTTCTAACTCCCTTCGCAGTGGCTTCCCTGGGCATAACGCAGTAATATAGCGTAGAATGTGAACAGTAGCAGTGGCGTAGTCAGCTGCGTGCGGCGTGCGGTGTGCAGGATGCGTTGTGCTGATAAATGCACCGTGTGATTTTATTCGAGCGTGTGTGCGTGTCCGTCGAGCGTGCAACTTTTCCATTCCCCAAAGTCGACCTCTCTCACTTTCTCCTCGTCTCGACCACTTCTTGCTCGTTCTTTTAACAATCTTGCAGCGTGGCCCAAAGTATGTACATTATCAAGTACTCCAATTGCAGTCTAACATTTCTCCAGATATACTGTGCACGATTTCTATCTGCCACGTCATGTTCACGGCCTCTAGCCCTGTTCCCAATCACTCGCACTCACCTTCCTCAACCACATGTTCCCTACCTACGAAACACGCATCCTCAGCCCAACTGTGCCTAGTTGCTTATCAGCCTACGCCTGCCTGCGACATGGCCCCTACCCACGCTCCTCATTGGCTACGCCCCCGCCAACCCTCCATTTTCCACCTGAGTTCCACAGTACTGCACCCCGCCAGATTCAGACGCATGCGGTGAATTCCTCAATTTCGTATCCCCTGCGGCGCGCTGCAAATGCACAGCCTTTCCGTCTGAGTGCGAAACACCGTTGCCGCATCCACCTGCAATTCAACACATTCGCGCTCGTAGTCTTCCCACCACCGAGATCCCAGGTGCCCTCTATGGTGCTTATAGCTGTCCGCATCCCACGGACGCACCCACAACAGTTTTCAAGTGAGCTCATAGCCACCCGCAGCCGCCCGCACCGGCGCTAGCAGATTGCTGCTCATAGCTGCCCGGTCCACCCGCAGCTGCTAGCTCAACGCTGTCGTTTCAGCTCCGGTCCGGTGCTCGCATCCCCCAAACCTCCATCCACGCTCAACCCGCAGCTGCTAGAGCTTGCAGCATCCGCTCATCGAGCACTCTCGCTCCGTTGGTAGCAGCCGCCCGCCCCCATCCGCGCTCATAGCTGCCCGCCCGTTGGCTCCCACCCACAGCCGCGAGTGCTCGCATCCCCCTTATTGGACGCGTTCGCTCCGTTGGTCGTCGTCACCCGACCACATCCGCGTTCACAGCTGCCCGCCCCCACGCAGGCGCCTTAGCCGCCACTTATTGGCCGTTCTTGCTCCGTTGCTCGCACCGACCGACCCCATCCGTGCTCACAGCTGTCTGAGCCCACGCACAGCTGCTCGCGGGCGCTGTGTACCCCATGTACATTCACATTGATGCAGGGACGGATTACAACAGTATCATTTTGAGCTGCGCATGGACAGTAGTTCTGTATCGGGGCAGAGCGGGTTGCATATCAGTATTGTTATATTGGGACGCATTCACGTTTAGGCCAAGGGGCAAGCCGGGGGGCGAGCGCAGCTGGTTTTGTCGCTTGTAACGCGTCCGTACAGCGGGTTCTCGCGCTGCGGGTCACGTTTCATGGATGGGCTCACGTAGACGCTGTATCCACGATGATTCCCCGTGGAGACAGACACGCTGCTATTTCGTCTCAGAGAATCTAGATAGGGGCTTCAATTTCCGCATGTAGCACGTACTGTGTATGGCTGGGGTAGTACATTGTATTTACGACACGCCTAAATCCATCATATCTTTCTTCATCCCAGAAAGACCAGTTCGCCAACCTACAAAATTCATTGCGGCATCAATGCTAGTGTACCTGCATTGTTGTTGATATATATATATATATAATCCAACATACGGCCAGCGGCCAACCCGAAGCAGTGTATACCCGCCTCCCTGTTACTGTGAGGTATCACAATAGCACGGACCCCAATAAATACGCGGAAATCAGGATACGCCGGGCGTATTATTACGTGGTATCATGATACGGCTACACGTACTGGTGACCGTCGTCGATTTCGCTTCCACAGCCTCGTCAAGTACCCAGAGTGAACTATAACGCTCCTGAGACGGACGGACGGGCTATGGCCGCAGCTGCCACGGTCCTGATGTTCGCCAAAGATATCGCTGCAATTGCTCCAGTGCCTTTCTTGGGAGAGACCCTTGCTCTGTCTGTCGCTGTAGTCGCTGCTGTTGAGGTGTGTATCTAAAACAAGGATTTGGGCGCTAAACTTAGCATTTGATCAGAGCACGAAACGTAACGGGGTAGCCGCAGTCACCCTGGCACAGCAAGCTCGTCGTTTGAATGAGGCGATCATCGACCAAGCCCGCCAGGGTAGTATCACAGATGATATGTCTGATGCACTGAAGGCACTTTACCGGTATGATAATTAGTCCCATCATTGCTTTCAAGCCATTACATCCATATCTTTAGAGAACTTAAGCGCGTGAAGGCGCTGCTCGAAACCATTAAGACTCGCGGTATAATGCATCGCATGGTCTTATCGAAAGCCGATGAGGCGGTATTTGTGGGTTGCAGCAATATAATCCAAAGCACTTATGCCACATTTATGGTCGGCGCTGAGGATCACTTGTCCTCCGTGCGCAAAGCTAAATTCATCTCACAGATAAAAGCTCCTATCAGCATGCCCCAACGCCCCAATCGGATTGAAGAACGCATGGCTCATCGTCATCACTATTTTGTGTGTATCTCTCCAATGTCGTGTCATAGTGCACGCGTTGACTTTCTCGATTTCTCAGCAACATATGCCGAGCTCTTCGAATAGCGATGGGGAAGCGGTCAGCTATAATGCTCCTGAGATGAACAAACAGGCTATGGCCGCAGCTACCAGGGCAGTACCGTTCTTGGGGGGCATCCTTGCTCTGGCTGCCGATGTGGTCGCTACTATTGAGGTGTGCATATAAAACTGAATCTTTAGGCACTAGATTTAATATTTTATCAAAGAGAATGAAACGTAATGAGGTAGCCGCAGGCACCCTGGCATATACAGCTCGTCGTTTGATAGAGGTGATTGTCGACCAAACCCGGTGTGGTATTATCCCAGATGATATGGTTGCATGGCAGGCGCTTTATCGGTATGAAATTCGCCCATCATCGCTTTCGAATACTTACAACAGCATTTTTAGAGAACTTGAAGGCGTGCAGGCGCTGCTCGAAGACATCAAGATTTATGGTTTATTACATCCCATGTCTTTGTCGACAGCCGAAGAGGCTGTACTTATTGGTTGCAGCGATATGATACAAGATACTTGTTTATGGTCAGTATCGGTGAATCGCTCGTTCTCCGTGCTCAAAGCTGAGTGAATCTCACAGAAAAATTATTATACCCGCATGTCCCAATGCCTCAATCGAATGGAAGGGCGTTTTGCTCGTCATGACAGCTATTGCTCTGCGCGCATCTCTCCAGTGTCGTAATGTGCTGCGCGCATTAACTTACTACGTTTTATCAGCAACGAATCGTCGAACAGCAATGGAGTAGCGGTTGAGTGGCGGTAAGCGAATCATCGAGCCCGACCGAAATTTGTACGATATAGAGACGTGGCCATCTCAATTGATTGAGATGTGAACCCATCCATTAAGTAACAGACATCGACCGATGCATAAGGTTGCTTCTGCCGGTCCGTGCTCTACCCCTGGCCTCGCTAACGCTTGGTGAGGCTCAGTCGCACTCAAGGCTGCATTGTATCAATGGGGGTGGAAGCGCGAGGGCCAGGAGTTTGGGAAACAGCCTGAGGGCCCGAAATGCATCATTAATACTAATGACATTGGCGCTGGCGTACGAGTTGCACCAGTTTCCCACATTATTGCAGCCCGCAGAGTCGAGACTTGCCACTGCCAAATCGGGCGGCGGTTGGTTGCATCACAAACCACTGCCAAATAGCCCCTGGTGGTTCCATTTTTGCCGACATTTATGTTGAAGATTTTAGCTGGCGCGCCGTTCTTACCAGCCGGATCGCCTTGATATTCATCCCTAGGCCTCACAGCATGCGCGCGTCTCGAACCGGCGTCGGCTCCATCCGAGCCATCGCGCTCCCCAGCACACCCAATGTGAATTGCTTGGCTAGAGCCCTAGACACGGACATGTGAGATAACCCTATTTTCGATTTAATCGTGATATTCCATTGGCACACCATGCGCTGCATTTAAATCAGCCTCCCTCATCCGCCTGGACTTCACACTCCATACCAAGGTCACCCTAACGACCTCTGGTTCCATCAACACGACATCATCCATGTGCACACCGAAATGAACGACCATCGCTGCGAGGACATCTGGATATTGAAGACACCGGACATTTTGGAGAATCTGTGCTGTTGGTTTCTTGTAGGCTCTTGTACATCTGCTATGCATTATGTGTCATGATATGTACATGTAGATAGTGGTAAAAACATGTGGACATGGGGAGAGTGAAGAATGGGCCCACGGCGTGCAGAGCAATGACGAGAATTTCTGCCACATGCATCCATGCCTCGAGATTGATCCGCCCACCAATATTGTGTATAAATCATGATTTCTATTCAAATAATAGCAAGCCGAACATATACAAGACGGAAGAAACCCAGGAAAGTCCAATAAGGCTATATAAAAATGTATACTACACCACCATGATTCATGATATGCATCCAATCCCGACAGATGTGACCGGCGGGAGCAACAGTTGACCTCAATGTGGGGGTAGGCGCCAGGCTAGGCGCTGAAAGGGGGAATAAGTGATGAAGAGGGTGGCGGATCGTCACTCGACTCGCTAGCAACCAGTCGCAGTTCCGTCCAGGGGAAGTAAGAGTATGCCCCGCTGAGCTTGCTGGCATTATATTCACGACACTAATATGTGTGCATAGGATACGGGAAGGGCGGGAATGTGTGTGTGTGTGTGTGTGTGTGAGGGGTGATAAGGGCTGACTTACCGGCATCAGCTTCCTTCCGTGGTTCTCATCCTTTTCGTCTCGCATATCGTGACTGGTACATTATGTGCACAATCCGAGGAACTCTAAGCCCCATCATCCGGCAGGTCAACCATTGTCAAAACCAGCGGGGAGGAAATGATTAGATTGTGTAAATTGTGTCATCGTTGTCGTGGGTGATGCTGTCGTTGACAACCACCGCGGGAATAGTCGTGATAAAGGAGTTTGGGGCGGACGCGACATCGAGATATCAGTCGCGCTCGCCGTGGCTGTTGCAGTGGCCAACGTCGAGAGCAGACGCAGACGAGCGGCTGGTCGAAAGGCCTGGGAATGTGGCGGCCCTGTCCGGTGTCCGATGTCCGGTGTCCGGAGTCGCCAATATCGAGATTTTCTGGTATTTGCAAGCCCCTACCGCTTCCGACTTACATTATCATATTTCTCAGGGGTTCTACTCCAGCCATTTTCTCACTGTAGCGAAAGTGCCTCTTGGAGTGCGTTGCAAATACGCTCTATTCCCCAAAGCTTCCTGTCTAATGACGATATTAATCTTTCGAAATGACGTCGCCCGGACCTATTCCCGGTATACTTTGTTACTTGGTGTCAACATCTGCTATCAATATCCTTTCAGGGTCGTGGGCATCTCAACTTGGTTCCACTGGCAGCCTGCAGGGTCGTGGTGCATGCAGGATGTAGCACACTATGGTCGCCAGTCGCCAGCAAGACGATATCCACATTAGTATCAACATTCACCCAATACCAATCCGATGGGCGATACAAATGTCCGGAATAATTGAGCCATAATATCGAACATCTCAACAGTCTCAGCATGTGTAACTATACATCAATTTCCCGGTCGAAGAATGTCATTGCCAGCGCGAAAGAGGGCGAAAGAGGCGAAAGAGTGCGAATGGGCTCTCACTTTTTTTATGGGCCAGGCGAGACTGTGGAGCGGGGCTTGCCGATGGTGAAAATGCTTGTTATGCCTGCAGAAAGCCGAGTCGCACGCAAGTAGCCGCTGGCAGAGTCGAGTTATAAACGTGCATGAATGCTCCGATCGCGAGCTGCTTGTCGCGACAAAGTTTAGGCGGGCCGGCCGGGCCCGAGTCCGCGAGTGTGCCGGGCAAGCTTGAGAACTGAGCCTCAGACGTCGGGAGCTGCGCCGTACGGATGATACTCTCATACCGCGAGGGCACCGGGGCTATAACTTTAAGAACGCGAAGATACGAGAACTTGAAAAATGGGGGAAGAAGCGTGGAAATCACTCACAGGTGGGAAACATGATGCTTAAACCATACTGGCACATGCACTACTGCGGGCCCAGGAGACTTGAACTACAATCTAGAGCGCCATGCAGTAACGTAGCCAGAGGCTGGGAGTACTGAC
>KV417715.1:19209-122102 GCA_001630335.1 Athelia psychrophila
GCCCGTGTCACTGGAGCTCGACGTAGCTCGACGTACAATCCAGACCTGTTGGTTTTGCCCTTCGAAATTCCCCGTCCCCACTGTCTATTGCCTTTTACTCACTGCTCGTTGCCCGTCGCCTGTTAGGTACGAGTGCTAGGTACTCCGTTATGCCAGTGCCCACCGGTTGCCTACCGTGCCGATATTATTAACGCCCTGATGCTCACAGTGACAGTAACAAACCGATACCATGGTCGTATCATTGTAACACTCGTACCCACGCTCTAACAGAATTTACTCATCGTTATAAGATGGATAAGTATAATGACCTGTGCCCTGTGCCCTTATGAATCCTGAGCCCGCGTCCGGTTCGTACCCGTGCCCGTGCCTAATTATGTAAACACAAGTTAAACGACGATAAAGTTCGGCATGCCCTTGTCGCGTGTCTCCACTGCCCAATGCCCACACCGGTTAAACGTCGACCGGAAGACTCATCGGTGGAGTCCGATATCTAAAAGGTCCATTCGACACGTTTTATAACTTGGTCGACCCATAACCGCCGGCACGGCTTCCGTGCCCAATGCCGATCAACTAATAGTCGGCACGATGAAGGGGATAGAAATGGGTCGATGCATCTTCTCTAGACATTGAGCCCCGCCTCGAGGCATCGTCTTATTTTGTACCTATCTTTCTTTCTTTTTTGGTAGATACCATATAAGAGTACTGACCAGACGGACTGTCTTACCAACGTCTTACCCGGTTCGCCTATGAGCGATGGTTCATTCGTGCACGAGAAGAGCCGGCTTCGGAGAGAGAGAGCATTACCTGAGTCGAGGAAGTTCTTGCTAAACTACTCGTCAGAAACTGCGACTCCTAATGTTTCCTTCGTTTACTTGCAGTCAAATTGAACATACTTGTTGACTTCCCGCACGTCTCACGGTAAGACCATGCGGTACAAAAAGGTTAAGGTAGCGCAAGCTGGGGAATATATACAATAATCCGGGTTAGCTTATGCGTGGTTCATCTATACCGTCAGTAAGTTCTTTACTCCTGCCGGGAGTTTGAGCAACACCTGTTCACAGTCCGGCTGAATCATTACTGAGCCGTCTGCTTGTGTTGAGAATGTCGTTAAGGCCTACCGACATTACCAACTGGTCATCTGTACCGTCAATGAGTTCTTTTCTTGCGTAGGGAGTTTCAGCGACGCCTGTTCACGGTTCAGCCGAACCGCCACTGTACTGTCTACTTGCGTCGAGATTTGCCAGTCGACCTCTGGAACTGTAAACTCAAGATCGCGGTCGTGCTAAGACTGTTTCAGCAACGCTTGTTCATAGTTCAGCTGAACTGACACCGAGTTATCTGTTTACGTCAAGAATCACCAATTGACCTTTCGAACTTCCAACTTAGGGTCGCGGTGGCACTGAGACTCTTGCTGCGCTTTCGACTGGATGCTGCCTCAAACTTTCTGGACTCCGCATAGCTCCTGCTAGAAGCACGAGTCAATAGACCGGTCCTATGTCCGTAAGGTGAACTTTAGGTGCTCTTTCGATGGCTGGCGGAGTTCCTCGTCTCTTGACTTCGATCTAAGCATGTTAGAGACTATTTCTTCTGGGTCCGCGAAGTGCTCACGTTCTTAATCATAGTTTCCGTTTGCTGTAGGCGTCCCATGCACTCTAACGCGAATGCAGCGAGTGTTTATAAGTTCTCATGACGTAAACGTCTTTCAATACTTGTAGTCGGCACCGCTGGTGCTGCCCTCGACCGCATTTGCCATAAAACCAGAACGTCAGTACTATATAACAGGACGTTTCTTCATAACCGTGCGCTACGAACCATGATGCTGTCGTTATTCTATCTGAGTGGTCCCCTTAACTTCACCTACAAGTCCCCGAAAGTACGAGCGTGGCCCCCAAACTCCTAGGAGTTAGTAGACCCGAAGTCCGCCGAACCTGCTAGGTAGCTATGACTCTCTAGATCGAAACCGGTCCGCAACCCATTACCGCAGCTCTCTCCCATACAAGAATATGGGTTGGCCGAAGTAAAGACCGCGGCAGAGGACTAAGTAGACCCGAAGTCCGCCGAACCTGCTAGGCAGCTAAGATCTAGATCGAAACTGGTCCGCAACCCATTACCGCAGCTCTCTCCCATACAAGAATATGGGTTGGCAGCAGAAGGAAAGACCGCGGCATGCGCTGAGAGAAATTTCCAGAAACGCCAATGATGGCGGTGCTCGGACGCGTTCTCGCCAGCCAATCGAAATGTCTCTTCGTTTGTCCCACGTGGAAAAGCCGTGCTTACTTGTATAGTAGATATCTTTCCCCTAAGACCTGTGATGACTGCAGACAAGACTCGAACTCCCGCCAGACAAGCTGTGCGGGCCGGACGAGGTGTGTCACATATCCCATACCGCTCTCGCTACGTACCCTAGGTCGATCCTGCTAATAATATGCTCGGCTTCGAGTTACATTGGCGTGTTCGGCGACATATCCGTGCTTGACGGAGTGAGTGCGCTGCTCATGGAGCACTCGCCCCTTTTGCGACTTGGAAAGCCGACTTTCAGAACTTTTAGAACCCAAATAATAATTGAAGACTAGGGCATAGGGGTGAGTAACAGAGTTTTGGACAGGTTTTGGAGTCGAAAACTTATGAGTGCGGTTCGGGAAATAGGCGGCTGCTTTTGGTCGGAGGCTGGTATATCGGTGTGACGGAGCGGAGCGAGGCAAAACGGGCTGTAGGCAAGGCTGCTCAGGCCACTGCTTTGAAGCGCTTGGTGGTGTGTAGGTAATGAAGGAATTCTTTGACTCTTAACCGCTCCAAAGTTGCCATAAGTTCCTCAATTTGTGATCCAAAGTTGAGAGCCCTAGGTAAATCAGGGATGCGAGCCGCTGCCGTTCAAGAGCGAAATGAAGACAAGATGGCGAACGCGTGTTCCTTATCCTCGAGCCCGCTTACTCACACCTATGCTTGTCCGGAAATTTGAGCAGATTTGGGTATCAAATACGCCAAAAAAAAAACGGATAGATTCCCGATCGTGAACGCAAATCCTGAGGAGAGCGCTGGCGAAATGGATCTAACGTACCTCAGCTGCAACATCAATCCGATGCCAGGCGATACAGATGTCCGAAATAATTGAACTATAGTATCGAACATCTCAACAATATCACAACATGCGTAACTATACATCAATCTTTCCCGGTCGAAGAATTGCCAGCGCGAAAGAGGGCGAAACAAGATAATGGAAATATTGATTGTGTGGTTTAGTCGAAGATGCAATGGCCAATTCCAAATCTCACCAGAGGATAATATTATTATGTTTCCAGGCATGTAAGTGGTTTATCATCTTCGATGATCTCGTACTTATCTCCATCATATTCGAGTCAAGAGGAGGAGCCGAGCCGCCTACCCTATGAAATATCACTTTTCCGCAGGATTTGTATTCTACAAGATGGCATCGCAAGCGAGATTTTCGACGACGAATGGCTCGACGAGACGTTAGATGGAGGTCCTGAATCACCTGGGTTTATTACTGATCAAGGCCCCCAGATCTCCTCCCGACTCGCCCAAGCCGAGAGCTATAATGTCCAACAGAAAAGCTAGCATGGCTTGCACCCTTTGCCGCGCTTTAAGGAAGAAGGTGCGTACACAGACCTACTTTTCTAGAGCGAAAGCCTTAGCCGAGATTCGTGCCCTAGTGTATTCGCGGTGCCGGCGCGCGCTGCCAGCGATGTGCGAGGAAGGATGAGGTGTGCAGATTTGTTGAGGTAGCCTACGACACGACGGCTCCTCGTCTGCCCAGGCGCGGCCGCTCTGCATCTTCAGAGGTCAAGCCTTTGGAGGTGATATCTTCTCCCTTCTGTATATATCCTCTTATTCACGGAAGACATGATAGAAAGAAGCGACTCCACCGCAAGAGCCTGGCGGCCGGAGCCAAAGTCCGTGACATCGACTACCCAATTGAAGTCTGCATGGCAGTAGCCCGATCACCATACATCGGATGACATCATACGCCTACAGGCTTGAGCAAACTATGAGTTATATTGTAGGGACTGTAAGATATTTGTACTGTAGGTTATTAGTGGAACATATAAGACTACTTATCAATAACAAACATATGTGCTAAGCCGTTGCCAAACAACCCTTCGTTCTATTTTTGCGGACATGCTTATTAAATATTTCGGCTGGCTCCACGCCGTTCGTACCAGCCGGATCGCCTTGATATTTTCCCCCAGGCCTCACAACATGTGTGCATCTCCAGCCGGCACCGTCGACATCCGAGTCATCTCCCGCGGTTCCCCAGCACACCCAATGTGCATTGCAGCCCTGGACACGGAGAGGCGAGACAACCCCATTCTCGATTTGATCGTGATGTTCCATTGGCACACCCGAAGGACGCGCTGGATCTAAATTAGCCACCCTCATCCACCTAAACTTGGCACGCCCCATACCAATGACACCCTATAATGACCTCTGGTTCCATCGACACGACATCATCCATGCGCACACCAAAATGAACGACCATCGCAATCTCGGCGCACCATCATTTGATCCAGCCCGGTCGAGCTCGAGGTTGTAGAATACCCAAAGCTTCCTCTGGCGATGATATTAATCTTTCGAAGTGACGTCAGCCGGACCTGTTGTCCGGTATACTTTGTTGCTTGGTGTCAACATATCCTTTCAGGGTCGTGGTCATCTCACCTTGGTTCCACTGGCAGCCTGCAGGCTCGTGGTGCATGCAGGATGTAGCACACCACGGTCGCCAGTCGCCACCAAGACGGTATCCACATGTATCAACATTGACCCAATATCAATCCGATGGGCGATACAAATGTCCGGAATAATTGAGCCATAGGATCAAACATGTCAACAGGATCTCAGCATGTGTAACTATACATCAATTTCCCGGTCGAAGAATGATATTGCCAGCGCGAAAGAGGGCGAACTTATTGGCGAATGTAATAATAATGGGTGCGAATGGGCTCTCACTTTTTTTATGGGCCAGGCGAGACTGTGGAGCGGGGCTTGCCGATGGTAAAAATGCTTGTCAGGCCTGTAGACAGCCGAGTCGCACCCAAGTAGCCGCACGCTGGCAGAGTCAAGCTATAAACGTGCGTGAATGCTCCGATCGCGAGCTGCTCGTCGCGATAAAGTTTAGGCGGGCCGGCCGGGCCCGAGTTCGCGGGTATGCCGGGAAAGCTCAAGAGTTGAGCCTCAGACGTCGGGAGCTGCGCCGTGCGGATGGTACTTTCATAGCGCTAAATTTAAGAACCCGAAGATACAAGAATTTGAAAAATGGGGGAAGAAGCGCGGAAATCACTCACAGGTGGGGAGCACGACGCTTACACCATACTGGCACATGCACTACTGCGGGCCCAGGAGACTTGAACTACAATCTAGAGCGCCATGCAGTAACGTAGCCAGAGGCTGGGAGTACTGACGGGTACCCTCGCTGTACTCGGGCAGCTCTTAACATCTCGTGAGAGCTTGATACTTCACGGTACAATTAGCATGAGTGCGTCCTCTCGGCAAATGGGAACAGCATGCGAATCGCCGAGCAGGCAAGCCTCATGTAAATGCATGCATCGCCGCCAGACGGCATGGGCGGGTGCAGGCGGGAAATTGAAGGCGGGAAATCCGGCGGGAGGAGAATCAACCGAAAAAAAGGATGCCCGAGAAGGCTGAGAGATGTCGAGAGCCGAGTCGTGAGCTTGGCTTGACAATACGTTTAGCCAGGATGTGTGCGGACCGTCGGCAAATGGGAACTGTGCATGCGTGAACGCCGAACGGCCGAGCAGTTAAGCGTAATGTACCAAGCGTGGATGTATCCCAAGTATAAGCCGCATGTATGTGCCGAAGCCTGAGGCCTGAGGCGCCTGAGGGCGTAGCCGAAGGTGTGTTCACTAGGTTGATCACATACTGACAGCGACAGTGACAGTGACAGTTAGGAGCCGCGGAGGCGGTAATTCGACTCGGTTTGGCAGCTCGTCGAGTCGTGGCATATCGCGCGCTTGACGGTGTAACTAAGATGTTTGTACCTCCCGAGACGTTGGAGTTGGAAAATGCGCTGATGAGAATAGCACGCGAACGGGGGAGCAGGCAAAATATATGCATGCACCAGACTGCAGACGCGGATGTAGCCTGCAAGTCTATATGAGTAGCAGCAGAATGTTGTAATCGACAGGAAATTGGGCAGGATGCAAACCGACCGAAATAAGGCGCATTGAACGAAGGTCCCTGCAGCTGCCATAGTGTCAGCATCACTGCTAGTCTGCAGTTATCCAAAGTTGTCTAAAGATCAAGCGCTTCTTGGTTGCTTGTGGTTGTGGGTATTGGAGAAAGCGTCCTGGACGAGGACCTATCAGAATCAGATGGGCACTCGCCGGTGCACCGCTAATGCGGTATATGATATGGCCTGCACCAGCGAGCGGCGAGTAGCGAGCCCCGTCCGTCCGGGGGAATCAGCTATATGTCGATAGTGGGAGATAGCACATGAACGGGAAGCCAGGAAGCGAGAGCGTGCTAAGTTCAAGCTTGACGATGACATATCATGAGTTTGAGCATGCAGTCGACAGTGTCATGTGTACCTACTATGTGTGTATAATTAGGCCTTAGGAGGGCGCGAAGTCGTCGGAGCCGGGAGATGAGAATAGTAACTGTAAGCGAACCGCATCTATCAGACGCGGAGGTAGCGTATAGCTGCATATCAGGAGCAGAAGAGTGCAGAAGAGTGAACCGAAGAAAGGCAACGGACTCCGGGGGGTGGCGCGTCCCGACGGAGGTTTGAATTGCGGGCAGCAATCAGACGCGAACGTAGCGCATAACTATATATCAGGAGGAGGATGATGAACCGAAGAAAGGCGACAGAGGCCGGCCGCTGGCGCGTCCCGACGGAGTCTAGTTGCTGCAGCTGCTGCAGCTTCGGTGTCACGGCTAGCCAAAGCGGGCGGTCAGTATCCAAGCTTGTCCAGCAAGCCACAGTCCGACTCGCCGGCGAAGCAGCCCAGGAAGCGCACCGTGCACCTGGCAGATCAGACGGCTGAATCGATATCAGATATCATGATTCGCTGCAGCTGTCACAGTCCGCTACAGACTACAGTAGCCTGTGGTTATCGAAGCGCGCGTCAGCCATTTGAAGCCATTTGTAGCTATTTGCCATGGCCCTCGGAGAAAGTGTTCAGGCAGGCAGGCTCGCCTGGCGTGTCAGTGTCAGTGTCAGAGCTGGAGAGAGCTTGCAGTTGCAGTTGAGCCGCAGGAATCAGGATCATCGGAGGAGTGTCGGAAACGCTGCTGGCAGTCATCAGCTGATGATTTTCCTGCAGGGACGCGCGCCAAACGCGGTCAAGGCATCGAAATTTGAAATTTGAATGGGTTTGGCGACAGCCCGACAGCCTTGGGGAAGCGCAGGAATGCGCCGAGGGTAGCGCAGTTTCCTAACTGTCAGATGGGATGCTATTTTGGGCAGCATTGATGCATTGCAATTTTGGCGCCCGCAGGGAGTACCCCGCAGTGCGCTAATTGCGCGGTAGCGTTTTTAGGGACAATAGAAAACCTTGGGGGACGCAGCAATTTGCGCGTCCGAAACCTTGCAGCTGTTAAATATCAAGTGGACGTGGCACTGTCATGGGAAGTCGTCGGAAGGCACCAGAAGGCGCCAGTGGCCCATTGTGCAATGGTATTACCGTATTACGTTGACTACAATGGCGTGTCGCGTCGCTGCGAATTGCGGGGTAAATTCTGGTAAATTGGCAGCGGGCGTGGCAGTGGAAGGCACAAGAACGCAACAAGAACGAAGAAAGAACGTTAACGCTACTGTAACCGCTTGTAACGGCAAGATGGAAGACGTACATACGTTACAATGGATTCTGGTGTCGTGTCGTGTGCACGTGGCGTCGCCTGTCCGAGTTGTCTGTCGTCTGTTGGCGTAGCCATATTGGTATCCAATATCAATATCAGTATCAGTAGCAATAGCAATAGCACTATCCGGGGAAGCGACACCAACGCGGAAGCGCAGCGCAAGTGCCAAGTTGACTTGACAATGATCAGCGCGATGACTCTGCGGAATTGGCCAATGCGTATGATGAATGATTGATGATGGATGATGGACGTCGGACGATAATCTGATTAGGTGGTGGCGTCGCCGACGGAGACTCCGCAGCACGTGCATCCGACCCACCGCCGCTGCGCCAAGTTGAACCGCTAACTGCGCGATCGCGGAACAGTTATTTTGGGGACAGGCCACAGCAAGGGCTGGCACGGACCTTTGAATGGAATATTTGAATATGCTGCATTTTCGCATGAAAGTCCGACGGGACTGCCTCCGACTGGTCCGGGAGAGCAAATTGCTGCGGCCACGAAGCGCGACCCCGGGGGTTGCTGTTGTGCAGCACGATTAGTATCGAAGGTGCGTGGAAAATGCCGAAGACGTGCCATGCCATTGTGGTACGTTACATTCGCGTCCTGCATCGCGGGGTAAATTAGCAGTGGAACCACAGCAAGATGGAAGCCGTACGCTAAACAATGGCGTGTCGCGTCGCGCAAATTAGCGTTGGAAGCGCTTCGAATTCGCGTCTTCGAGCGCATTCGACGCGGTTCCCGGGCAGGTCGCAACTTGGCGCGGTGACAGCCGCAGCCCAGTGAGTCAGTCATGCAGCCCACGCAAGGGTGACTCGGACTCGGCGCCGGGCTATCCATGTAAATTGAAAATTGATGGCGGATGCGCATGCGCGGGTAATCATGCTGACGCACGCCCGGAAAAGACGTGGCTCCCAGTGCCACTTGAGCGCGCCGTGATCTGAGTCGGGTATCTAAGTGGGTGGGATCATCTATAGGCTATCGGCATGGGGGTGGGTGTGAATGTTGTGCATTGTACTTTGAGGCGAAACGAGTCGCAGGGATCCCAAACATGGGCTACGGCATGCCGAGTCTGGCAACGGTTTCGGGCAAGTTTCGGGCGACCGATCGTGCACTCACGCTAATCAACGTCGATATCGCGATTTGCGAGGGGTATGATATGCACAATGGGTTAATAAGCACATCTATCAGCACTAAAGTTATACGCCGATGGGTCATTGAGTGACTGAGTCGCTGATCAAGTGGATGACAGACGGTGATTATAAAGAACAAGACGCGTCCGAGTCCGAATCCGGATCCGTGTTGGCACGCTCGTTTGGTCGCCGATGAATGACATTGACCTTGGCCGATCCTTCCCTGTACAGTAAGATGGAATATCCGGTGTGCTTAGAAACGCGCCCGCGTCAGTAAGCTGTGCCGCCCGCCCGCACACGCCAATAGACATGCATATGCGCATTAATGACGACTGTAAAGTATAGAGTGGGGCGGAGGCCCAGGCGGATAGCATACAATATTAATATTAATGGACTTGGCTCGGACTACGTATTCCGACTTTGAATCGACTTCCGACTTGGATCGGACGGTAGACGCGGCCGAGGCAGGGTTACCGAATCGGGGGTGACTAATTGCGTGGGTGGCCGCGGCCCTTCCAAGCCAACCCAGGAATAGTGACTCCGCTCGGATGCACGGCTCTGTCAGCGTCCTTACAGCTTGTCACTCGAACCCACCGCGCCATCCGCAGGGAATATATATACGCCATGCAAATACTGTGCCTTCCTATCAAAGTGCTCCCTGCTCATCCTCCCGACTAGCAATACCACCTCATACCTCCCGCCTGCTACTCCAATGTCCGCCAGCCCTTCTACAAGCAGGCTTCACGAGGCCTCCCTCGTCGACGCCTCCCTCCACTCGCCCGCACTCCTCGAGCTGCTCGATATCAAGATAACCCGCCCGGTCATCCGTACGCAGTTTCCTCTAAGTTTTTCGAAGTTCAATCGCTAACATACTTATCTCTACAGAATATGTTGTCGACACAGTCATAGAAACAGTCGACTATGCGATGGGCGTCCCGTCTACCTCCACCCCCCGCGGCCGCTCCGCCTCCCGCGCACCGGTCAACCCCCTGCACGCCTCCTTTGCAACATTTGCCACCACAGTCCTCACCCGCGCTGAAGTGACCGCGCCTACACTACTTGTTGCCCTCGCGTACATCGACCGCGCCAAGCCGCATCTGCACATCGCCCTCGCCGAGTGGGCCTGCGAACGCGTCTTCCTTGGAGCATTGATGCTCGCATCCAAGTACGCAAACGACTCCACGTTGAAGAACGTGCACTGGGCTCTGTGCACGGGCGTCTTCGGCAAGCGCGATGTGGGGCGGATCGAGCGGGAGTTGTTGGATGTGCTGGACTGGGAGCTGGGTGTAAGCGAGGCTGATACGCTCGCGCACCACGAGGGCCTGAGCGCGGTCGCCCTCGGCCGCAAGGAGAGCACCGCTGTGGGCCATGTGCACAAGCACGCGCCGCGGCACCACCACCGTGCCACGCACACGCCCGACTCGCTCTCCCCCCCTTCGCTCTCCCCGTCTTCCTCGACCTCCTCGTCCCTGGCCTCCTCGGTTACTTCATACTCCCCACAGACGCCCGCACACACGCACACGCATGTGCCCGCACCAGCAAAGAGCATGGACGAGAAGCACGCGATGCAGAGCCCCCACTCCAGAGTCGCGGACTTTACGCAGACAACACTCGACATCCTGCGCGCGTTCCCTGCAGCCCCTGCACCAACGTACCAGCCGCACCACCAAACGCACCACCATCACTCGGCGCTGCCGCTGGCCGTCATGGCATAACAGCTTAACGGCTCAAGACCCAAAGGCTCGACCTTATTTTTCACCTATCTATTCCTTCGCATTCGCTGTCCATCTTCATCCTTCATCTTATCTGGTCGCCCCGGTCTAAAAATCTCACCATTCTGTCTCTGTCTCACTTTACACGCTACCGCTGTAGCCTAGTACCACTATCATTGTCATCTAATCTCGTAGTCTGCCACTCCGCCACCCTCGCTGTCCCACTGTGCATACTATCCTGCTACACTACACTACGCTGCTATCCTGCTATCCCGTACATACGCTACGCTAGCCACCGAAAAAAAATAAAGCCCAAAAAACATTTGACAATCTCTCCCGTGTGCACCGCAACCGCAAGGCTCAGACCATTCTGCATCGTACGATCTGCGCCTGCGACCGCTCGCAGCTCTGCAATCTCGGTCCGCAGCGGCAATTGTAGTGCTCGATTCAGCCTTGAAAATCGAGAACGTGTGCCGAATGAGGCTGGATGCTCTTGCTCTGTATCCCTTTAGCCGTGCCGCGCGGGCTCTCGGTGACGCGGGTAAGCAGTATGAGGCGGCAGTATGCTGCATGCAGTGTGCTGATAATAGTGTGCTGATCATGCTGACCACCCGATGTCCCGAGGAGTGACAGGTGCGCGGGCTACGACCGATACTACCGACATTGCCGGTACGTCTCGCACATCGCAATCCGAATCGTAAGCGCACTGACGGTTGACCGTCGACCGTCGCCCGATGCTGACCCGAGCCCAACCCGAACCCAACCCGCGCAGTCACGGCCGCGGAGATCCGGCGAGGTAGACCGTCCCCACGCCCTTCCGTCGGGTGGCGACACGACTCAAGTACTCACGACTTACTATGTGCGCCTTGGCCCTTGGCCTGTACAGTAATTCAATAAACGTTGATCAACCTAAACGTGACACGCCTGCGGCCCTTGCTCAGGCTCAGGCTCAGGCTCAGGCTGTGCTGTTCGGAGTTCCCCTGCAGCTGCAGCCCGACGGCTCAGCGGCGATCGGCGCACATCAACGCCCGCGGCAGCGCGGCAACCTGGCAATTGGCCACTGAGTACTGAGTACTGATTCCTCCTCCCCGCGGACTTCAATTGGTTTCAACCCACCCCTCCAACAGTACTGGAACGTTAAATGCGCGTTATTCCCTGGCCTGTGCAGCGCGCAGTTACCAGTATGTGCGCGTGCGGATGGTCGCACCAGCTGTAGCTGCAGTATTTTAAATTGCGAGTCCCTGTGGCACCCGTTAAGCGAGGATCTATATCTATGATCTATGGGCGATGCTGCGCCGCAGGTGGGTACTCTGGGTACTGGGCGGTGACGGTGGCACGGTGGCGTTCCCCCATTATGCAGGCGCCGAATCTCAATACCTATCTATCTCAATATCTCAATACCCACCTATCTATCTATCTATCTATCTATCTATCTATCTTCAGCATTTCGCCATGGGTTCATCTCTATTTCTATTTCAAGTGCAACTGCAATTGGGTAGATGTGATCCAGAATCAGACAATAATACACCATCGCATCTCGCCGTACGACGCACGACAGCAATTAGATAGATGTGATTCAGAATCAGATAATAATAGTAAATACACCGTCGCATCTCGTCGTACGACGCACGACGCATGCTGCATGTGCAGTGTCGTCGGCCGCCCGGGACGCGGCAGTGCGGACTCTCCGCGTTGACGTCCGGCTGATGCTTTTCGCGCTGACAGCAGTGACAGCGTCGGATTCCCGCTTGCGATTTTCATTATGCGGACGGAGTCTCGGTTAGATACGGCGCACACGCACGTTGGAATGTGGAATGTGGAATCTAGAATGTGGAATATTGATGTGGATGTGGAAGGCGTTGGGAAGGCGCGACATTGTCGCATGATATTCGGCTCAACTTTGCAAATTGCAGGATCAGCGGCGGATCGCCACGATGAACTAGGATGAACTGACATGACAATATTAATGACACGACATGAACTGTTGCGCCTCGGGCTCCATGATCGTATGTAGTCGGATGCGAGTTCGTATGTCGCCGGATGCGCACGCGGTGGCACACGATCGCGGTGCAGAATCATGTGGGAGCAACATGTGCAAAACCGCACGATATTCGGGCGGCGCTACGATACAGAAGCAATCGCATACTTAGCAGCATACGTCATGAATTATTGCGCGTCAGGAAGCGGTCGTCTGGTTGGGGAGGATGAGGGAGGATGACTGGCCCGAAATGACTCAGACGAGGTCGATTCAAAATCTGCCGCAGATATACACGAGTACAGGGCACGTGCCAGGAACCAGGGGTTGTTTGGCAACGGCTTGTGATACAAACAACCGCCGCCCGATTTGGCAGTGGCAAGTCTCGAGTTGCCACATTAATGTCACGGACTGCGGGGACGCTGACAGCTGCAGCCTGAGGTGGCGGCAATTCCAAGCTCGGATACCGGCAGGCTCGCAGCAACTGCAGCGGTTCAAACTTCATATCAATTCAGACTTCCGTCGACGTCGGGACGCTCTAAGTACTAGAAACGGACAATTTTTGCGTGCAAACAGTCGGAAAAAAAACGGACATTCGACCTCAGATTCGGCCATTTTGGAGCCAGCCTACATTAGCATAATCAGGGTCCTGCTCTAGCCTCTAGCCTCCATCGCACTTGACCCGGGTTTCCTGTCAAGATACTGATAAATATGTATACCTGGGCAATATCCACGCGCGTCCAGTACCTTCCAGTTTCCGTCGTTTATTGGTGTTGAGGCATGTTGAAGTTCCTCCGGGAGGTACTCTAAAGTCTAGAAACGCGGCTATCCGAGATTCGATGGAGAAACAAGAGGCTAGAAAGTATGATTTCTCGCTTGTAGCTGAACTGCCCATAGTGCGTTCTGCGAAACTGCCCATAGTGCATTTCTGCAGGCCCATTATCTGGTGTAGTGATAGTGATATATTTGTTGTTGGATTGCGGCAGCCTCCTCCACAGCTGTATTGTTCGTAGCATGAGTGGTGTTCGGCGTGTTAGCGGACATCTTTATTCTGTGGCGGATATGGCAGGGGCAGATAAAAATGTATTTGATTTACACTAAGTGGCAAACTGAGACAAACGCTGTTAGTCGGTTTCTGAGCCAAGGTCACATAGTGCATTTTACTTGCTGCATTGCGCATTAACACCACACCTAGTTAAATGCTCTATCGGTTTAAGAACCCACTTAGCCGTTTCCACCTGCGTGAAACGTACTTCGTCGGCGCTGAATGCCAAACATCGGTAGCCTTTCCATCATGGGCACTACTGGCCGGTTTCACTACAATAAATACAATCATGAGCTGAAGTGTGAAAATAATGGAAATCAGACCAACCTGGCTGGAGCAAGTCCCCAGTCAGCCCGTCGTCTTTTGGAGTGATTTGTGAGCCATTTGATTGATGCTGTATGAGCAGCAGTGGAGCATCCTTGCCATCGCGGGGGAGGGGCTCGGTGGGCTTGGATGGCGTGCTCTGTTCCAGGGACTGCTCGTTCGCGGAAGCGTCGTCTTCTTCTGATTTATCTGTAGGGTTAGCATCATCTATACTAGCACGCGCACTAGTCCTAACACTATTCATGGTCCATAAGCTCTGAGAAGGTCCTGTGCTCCTGCCCACCACCTGACTGCCTACAGGTTCACTCCAATCACTGGCGTCGCTCTCCCAGCTGCCTCTTCGTGAGCTTCTACGTCTCAATGCCCACACGCTGGCATATACATCGCGCTCTCCATACACCTCAAGGCGGACATCGTCCCCCGGTGCATATTGGCTGTCCCCGTCTCCGTCGATGCTACCATTGAGGCCAAGATGGGATCTTGAGTCGGCCATCGCGGGAGATGTGCCAGGCGCCCATTCAGGAAGGGTGAAAGGCAAGCGGTCTCCGTACGCAGAAGAAGCGAGGGTCAACATGGAGGCATTGTCCTGCGCGGGCGATGAAGGTCGCGGATTGTTTCGGGGGTGATGAGCGGTGTGCAGAGGCGCTTGAATCTGGGTGGCCTGGCCATTGATGCTTGCAAGCACCGAATGCGGGTCCATATTAGCGCCGGTGTTGAGGGCTGACTGGCGGGAGGATGTCTGAGGGGGGAGGGGCGAGAAAGGAATGGATGTGCCGCCACTGCCAATCACGGATGTGCCTGCGATGGCTTCAGTCTCTCGCGTGTTATCTTGTAGAATGCAAATCCTGCGGAAAAATGATATTTCATCGGGTAGGGGGCCTGTCTCCTCCTCTTGACTTGAGCAAGATGGGGATAAGTACGAGATCGTCGAGGATGATAAGCCACTGACATGTCTGGAGAGACAACACTATCATCGTCTGGCGAGATTTGGAATTGGCCATTGCATCTTCGACTACCACACAATCAATCTTCCCCTTATCTTGAGAGGAATGTAGGCACTTACCAGCTGACCCATCCGCTTACGGTAATGACTTTATTATTAATGTGATTGCAGCGGGGACATCTGTGCTCTTCGTTACTATTCCTCTCTTGATTTTGCTCACGTAGCACAATAGTCATTCCAACGGTCATTCCTGGTTGGAGCGCGGTATGGAACTCTGAAGGATTGATGACATGTTCGTCATCCAAACTCAGAATCCTGTAGTCGCCTCGCTGGATCAGTGAACCACCCGCTTGGTCCCTGCAGAATCCGGTGATCACGACGTGAAAGTCCTGTAAGTCATGTTTAAATCCAGTGTCGAATACAATATCCCTTTCTTACCTGCCGAGAATCACAGAATATAGTGGGAACAGGAAGGTGACGGCCCAGATGGTCAACTACGATAACTGTGTTGATCCTGATGTGCTGCAGTGATGTCGACTCCTGTTTATATAGAAGAGAGAATTTGAGGAGTTTGGTGAGATCCCCCGTGCCCGTGCCCCATTCCAGCTCATGCGAAGCAAAGCTAAAATACATTTAATGTCATTATCGGTTGCAATGATGCCAGGAATAGTGACTTACCTGCCCAGCGCGAGGATGCATGCCGCGAAAGAAGTATGACACGTTCGAAGCTTCGAGTTGAGCCCAGCAGATGCACTACATTCGCTAGTCCTACTCCATATGTATTGTCGAATGTAGTAAAGCATGGCAGCTGAAAGGACAAGACGACAGTTTGACAATTTTTTCAGTAGTTCCATTAACAGTTGTCGACAGTACTCGGTCTCTGCGATGATGGCGAGACTGATGGTATGCGCTAGGGGGGTACCTTCATATACCCGAACCGCAAGTTCCGTCAATCTCAGAATTCGCTGAAGAGAGGCCAGAGTCTCTGGCAGCGTTACAGAATGGCGGAGTGAGGGATTTTCGATCAGTGCATCCATAATGGTGACGATGACTCCGATCTCTATGAGTGGGTCAGTAGCACTGGAAGAGGGGTCGCAGGCGTTGATCGCCATCTGATTGGTGGGTGGTCCCGAAGCCCCGGGACTGTGTGATTGAGCCAGGCCAAGCGAAAGCGAAATTATGGGAATGATATTGGTGGTGGTGCGCCCGTTCGGAGGGGATCCCGGGGGGTACATGGTACGGAACCGTTCTCGGACTTCATCCGGTGGGATGATGTTGTAAATGTTATAGATATCTACATGTTCAATATGATCGCCCATGGCGAAATTGCCATTAACGTTGTTTACCGTCCCGCCTGATGTCCCATGGGCGCTGAAAATCTGCCAATACATTTACGTCCAAATAAGCAATAAAGAGGCGGGCAGAGAGGATTTTCTCACCACCATTGCCCTGTTCTCCGCTTCATCGCCTTCCAGTGGGTCCATTTCGCAAGCAGTCTCGAGCGAGAGTTCTATTCAAAGTGTGAAGGACACTTGACCTTGATCCGATTGCCGATGAAGTACGCAATTCCCCAGACTCAGAAAGATGCACAGGAGAAAGACAGAGATAGTAGAAGTACAAAGCGGTGACTAAATGCCCACTGCCCAATTCATTTGACAACAGTTCACAGGATGATTTGGATGCCGAGCCTCGTGCCTGTGCAATGCGTCGGATATAACGGGCCAGTGTGAGGTTGAGAATTCATAAGACATTACGATTTGTGCTGTTCCTTCATAAGGCGAGTGTTTGGGAAAGGGGACACAAGCTGATAGACATGGCCAGCACGGCGTGCCATTGCATGTGGATGACTGGGTAGGAACTTGGTAGGAGCTGCAGTATGGTCTGAGTCGAAGCCTTACTTTGTTCGACGTGCGGTGGGCTGACGTGCTCGCAAGGCACTGAACCAGCAGGTTTCACGCGATCTCAAAGAATGATGCCATCGTACATGTTTGAAAATTGAGAACACTGGAACACTGGAACCGGTGGCAAATCCTGTCAGCATAGCATATGCTTATATGCATACCGCTCGATTTTGACGGCGAGATTTCCGAGGCTCTCGACATGCTTCTCGGCGAGTTGCGTAGACTTGTTTTGGATCGTGGATCGGCGATGTATGATGATGTAAACTACACACCTCTCACCTATGAATCCATTCTAGAGTCGTCGGACAAAGCCATCGATATCGCATCCCTGGAAGGAATGAATGCGTAGCCTATTATGTTACGCTCCACTGTGTAAGCGCAGGGCAGACACTAGTACTGGCACGGATAACCAGTGAATAACAACCAAATGTTGAAGAGGTTTATATAACTACAATGCGCCCCATACATAACTCTTATAGGCTAGGGGATAAATATTTTAGAGTAACCTTCAACACTACAATTGTTCAAAACAGATTGGTCAGCAAGTGGGCTTGGTGAAACAACCAGAAAACGTACACTCTGCGACAGCAAGGACAAGAATGATTGTGTGACGATGACCGGGTAGCCATGTTTTCACGGCAGTCATCGCACATTGCAAGACATCTAGAGATAAGTCAGATGACTTTGTAAGTCCCGGTCAATGCTTAGACTTACCGACAAGGCCAGCAAATGATCTGGCGTGGCTCCACGGTGCATATCACGCAGCTTCGCCTTGACTCTTCCCTGTCTCGCTCATGCATGGACAGTGAACGCGCGCCGTCAAGAACCCTTGACCAGTCATTAAACGCAGTCTCGACGGCGGATGAGTTGCCCCCACCACCCCCTATAAGCCTAGAGAATCGGCGACGCGTGAGGGGTGACTTTGATGTGTCAGTCATATGCGCCAACATAACAGGAGCTGATGTGGATGCAGAAGCCGATGCAGAAGATAAATCCGCATACAAGCCGACGGTCTCCGCGACATTGTCCTGCTCCTCCTCACTGTCCGAGGAGGACGAGGAGGAGTCGCTGACCGAGGCGGCTCTGGACCGCTGCCTGGGTTCGTATTCGTCTTCGTCGTCGCTGACCACCTCCCCTCGAAGAAAGCGATCGTAGGCATCTGGAATGGCAGCGTCATCGGCTGCAGGGGTCGTTTCCCGGGATAGGGCTGTATCCTCCTGGTTTGGCGCGTTGGTAAGCATACGCTGTCTCGTTCTTCCTCTGATACGATCCCACGCGAAGCGCCACAGCCCCACCAGGAAGCTTTTGAGGCTTGTGGCAAACCTCGTCAGCTCTCTGGGCCATGCAGAGTCGATCCATAAATCCCCGTCATTGGAGCTGCCCTTTGCTCGAACGTGCCTGATCTCATTCGCGAAACCTTCTTTCATCCTGCGGCGCCGACCTGTCCACTCGACTGCGTTCGTAATGGCCGCGACACCAAGTCTGTTCATCTCGAGAGACCCGTATTCGTTATGGGCCTTCGAGGCATCTAGGTCAGGGACCGAGACCAACCCAACCTCGTTGCCGAAGCCTGCGACGCTAGTGGCCTCCAGGCTGGCCGTGCCCATCCGTAGAAGTACAATAGAGAAATCCTCATCCCATTTAGGCATAAGAGTCTCTTGGTGGCCAAACAGAGGACGGGTGACAGTGCCCTCCAACAAGATTTGCGTCAGGACGTTCAGTCCCAGAGCGAGAAGAGTGATGCATAAAAGTCCACTCTCAAAGATGCAGGGCAGATAGTTCAGAAGAGGATAGGATGTTGGTGAGGTCCACAGAACTACGAAGAAGTGGAGGAGAGCGAGAGATGAGACAATTGTGGTAGGGATGAGTCGCTGTTGGGCCCATCGCTGTTTGATGCCCAGGAAATGTATCATTGTGAGCTGCGAACATTGATAAGTGTCACAGAGTAGCCCAAGAAGCAGATGGACGTACTTGCAGAAGAGGCATTATCAAAGTAAAAATAATGTGTTTATCAGGCCTGGATGACATCCCAGGCATCTCAGCAACGTGCGTTGATGGCCAGGAGTAAATGTGAAGAGAAAAGGCATATCCAAACTGCGAAAGTCAACCCTCAGTTTGATAGACGAGACACATAACGGTTCATGACTGACCAGGTTGAAAGGTGATGAATTCGCCGACGCACCTATACCCTCTAACCCACGCGTCAAAGCGCTTGTGCACAGGGCAAAACAAACAGCGCAGAAGCTGGACCAGCATACCCCTTCCATCTCCATATCTGCAGCCCACTTCCCCAACCCACTTGTCCAGGTCCACGCCGGAAACAACTCAGAGGTCTGTATTAAGATCACAGTCCATAGAACGAGAGCCTTCGAAAGAAAATAGAGAGATGGCAGCCGTAAGGCAAGCCGACAGTATGTGGAGGAGAGGTCCAGAGGTAATATTGAGTCGTATATACGACGTAAACGGGATGGTGATTGACGGCGAAGACTCCTGGACAGGCGAGCCGCGATAGAGTGCCTAGGAGGAACCACAATGTTCTGTATGCGGTTGAGAAGTATGGCCTTGTTATTGATTAGGTTGTGCATCAGAAAGACTAAGCATATATGCTCACCATGGCCAGCAATACTATCGCATAACCGGATGTCACGAACCGCCAGGGGCCAGGTAAGAGGCCGGAAGTTGGTGGAGGTGCCAGTCGATCATGAACGCCGTCAAAGGCTGCACTACCACCAAAAGCAAGGAGCACATCGTGATCCATTTTCCTGTCGAATGCTCGAAAAGACGCAAGTAAACGGGACGAGAAAGCGAACAGCGAATTGAGAGTGGAGTTGCCGGTCGAGTTGCCCATGAGCTCCGCGATCTGTCCTGTCTCCTCCATTAGAGGGAACGCCCAAGCTGAGCTCGCTGGGGCCCCTTAGTCAGAGGCTCAGGATGAAAAGGTGGAAGAGGTTGGTGGAAGACCACCGATGCCCATAAAGTTAATAACTTGAAGTTGTCATCAGCCGAGCTCGAGGCGAGAGGCCGGCGCCTCTCTTGCTCCTCACATGTTCGCCCTCCGAGCCTGTTCACGGTCGTCATCACCAAAGCGTATATTTCAGTCCTTATGGTCTACAAAATGGACTCGTAATGTCTCAACAACAAGCCTGGACCCCTGTATACGCGGTTTTGCTGTGGACCTAGCTAAAAAGCAGCCAGGTTTCTCTATTCATGCTAAAGATGTCAATGTCCTGTCAGAACCTCAGCAGTTCTACCAAAAGCTTCTGGTGAGTGCATACTACTTTATGGGGAACCAAAAACCTCAAGGTGCTGATGAGAACACGTTCAGGACATGATTCGTCGGGCGCAGAATCGTATATTCATATCTTCCTTATACATCGGATCTGCTGACCGGGAATTAGTGCGTCAAGCCGCTCGTTAACATATGCCAGTTATTCAATCCCTCTTCACAGATTGACACCCTTTCCGATGCACTCAAAAGCAATGCGCGTCTCGAAGTTTACTTGCAACTTGACTTGAATCGATCTACACGCCCTGGAGCATCCTCTACGGCTCGGGTGCTACTTCCTCTGCTCAAGGAGTTTCCCGAGAGGTTCCACGTCTCGCTGTTTCGCAGCCCGAAATTGAGAGGTCTTATGGCAAAACTGGTCCCCCCACGCTTCAATGAAGGTTGGGGGACATGGCACTCGAAAATCTACGGCGTCGACGACGAAGTCATGATCAGTGGGTAAGCGAACTCATTATTTTATCAGAAGGACAACTTGCTGAAACGGATACAGAGCGAATTTGAACAGCAACTACTTTACCGACCGACAAGATCGATACATTCACTTCACGGGCCAACCAACCATGGCCCAATACTGCTTCTCTTTTCTCCAAGCGATAGCTAGTTTCTCCTACAAGCTGATACCAGCAACGGCAGGGACCTCCGATGAAGGATACCACTTAGAATGGCCAGATTCAGACATCCATCCTCATCATTTTCACGCCAAGGCAGAGAAAGTCATCTCAGAGCTGCAAGCCTCTTACTTGAAATCCTCATCATCTCCGGGCCCAAGTGGCTCAGATGTTGTGGTGTTCCCTGTTATTCAAGGAGGCCAGTTCAATATTCGGGAAGAAGAACGATGTCTATCTATGCTTTTCGATCATCTTGCATCCACAGGTCAAAACCCTACTATGCACTTGACAAGTGGCTACTTTGGACTGTCCAAAGCATATCAAGACCTTGTTTTACGGTCTTCTATTGATTGTAACATCATTGCTGCTAGTCCCAAGGTCTACTACACGTCACTTGAGGCTCGTGGACGTTATTCATATTCGTTTCTCATAGGCAAATGGGTTTTATGGCTCCAAGGGGCTCTCCGGGCGCATACCTGATGGCTATACCTTGCTAGAACAGCGATTCATGCGTGCGGTGACCGCCGCCGGGCGTCAATGGTCGCCGGCAAATGAAAAAGGCGTTCAATTGAACCTTTGGTCGAAGGCAAACTGGACATATCACGCAAAAGGTATGCAATATCGTGGTAGACACCACCAAATGCTGACCAGGATGTTCTACAGGCATATGGCTGTCTCCGACACCAGACTCGGCACCGGTTGCTACTTTGTTCGGCTCTACGAATCTGAACTCGCGTTCTGCTAATCTAGATACCGAGCTCTCGTTCATGATGATGACTACTTCCGAAGTGCTCCGAAGAAAGCTACATGACGAAATCCAGGGGTTACAACAGCATGCTGGCCCATGGACCGGTGGGGAGAGGCGAGTTCCGTTGACAACAAAGGCTATCGTTGGCATTGTCGGAGGCATGCTATGATACCCTCATAACACTTATTGGTCCTTACTAAAATGTAAATCCACATATCCCCACTTAATCATCTAATTCATTACGATCTACGCTGCTGGCTGCTCGTTGGCTCCAGCGACAGGTTTTGTTGTTTGATGCTGTTTCTTGTCCTTGAGAACTTTCTGCACTGGCTGCACAGGTTCTATGTACTCGAATTTGCGAGAGTCAAGTGTTAATGTCACTGGGCCCTTGAGCACACCATTATTGAGTGTTCCAGATACGACTAGAACTGGTGCACACCTCGTTCGTAAGATTTACGGACATCATGGCGCCGAATCTCCCATCTGGGATGGAATACAAAGCTTGGCATGATATTCTTATCACATCGAAATTTCCGCACCTTTGATCTTTTCCGCACGGTAGGAGCTACGCAATTTGTCGAGAAATGTCGCGTAAAGTTGTTTTGAAGGCTCTGTCCCCTGCGGTGTGTTGGTTAGCGTTCACTTGTGATTGGTCTTAAGATGACGCACCATTGCTTTGTGAAAGTCTGGTTTGTTTCCTTTGGTGGTGTTGGCCATAAGCGTGAACTGGGATACGCAAAGGATCTCTCCGTCGATATCCTTGACGCTGGCTTTCCACATTGCGTCTGAACCGTCATTAAATACACGCAATGATAGACTGTTTTCGGTAAGTATTCTGCGTTACGCAAAATTTTATTGAGCGCACATTTTCTTTGTCAGAGCATCCACGTCGCTCATGTTATCATCTGTGCTTTTAATACGCTGCCATGAGCTAGATTCCAAGATCTGTAACATACCTGTTCCAATCCCTACAAGGACCATAAGTCCCTGGGATATTTGGGATATCATCTCATTATTCACTGCATAAAATACATCATTATGGTGCTTGACAGAGCGATGGTCTTGACTGGCCTGTTTAGGGCGACATCGGACATACCAGTGACAGAGGCGGCAGAGACACGCTGTATTATTGCCCGCATCTTGAAGCGTTTGGCACAATCAGCATGGAGTGTCAGATATTATCTGCTGTAATATGTGTGGCAAGGTTGATCTTGGGGACTTGCCTGGATACTACGAATCAGATACGAGGAATGGGCAAGAGCAGTGAAAGGGTCAAAAGACCCGGAGAGACTGTTAGACACGGTCACGTGTGTTAAGCTGCCCCTGAGCACCGAGTGAGTTGATCAGCGCAGCCAGCTGAAGTCTAACACATCTTGTATTTGGCTGAACAATACCACGCTTACGAGAGACCAGATTTTCTGCTGGCAGCATCGCGACATAATGCAATCGCAGTGTTTACCGCGAATTGCCACCAACACAATAGTGAGCCGTTTGTATCTACTAAAGGATCGCGAGCGTTAAATCATGTACTTTTCTAACCATTGACCTTTTTATGATTAGACATATGCACATGCATATATTCCGCCAGATCTCGGGACTGCTGCCTGATGCTGTGCACCCGTAAGAAAATGTACCCCTCGTTCGCCAGCGCCGATGCTTGCTATCGGATAATCGAGGCGCATTCAAAGTTCATCTTCCTTCTCATATTCCACCACTTGAACCAGGTCCATCCGTGGCATCGGATAGGGAAGACCGTCATCCAGTGTTCCCTGCAGCATCTGAGCAACGGCGTCGTTACAGAGGGCTAGCGTTTCAATAGGATGCCCCATGCTGATTCGGCTGGTCAGGCAATCATACATCAAGTTGAAATTGTCGTGGCGGTTGAATGATCGCAGGTTGGGTAAATCCAACCGACGCAAGCGAGGGCAGTATATGCCTGCTGTCTCTGTCTTCTGAAGAAGACCCAGCAGCTCGTAAGCTGCCGGATTATCTCCCAAAATCGCAATTGTATGCACGTCGGGGAAGGTGCGCATGAGCGGTGCGAGCCCCGAGTGCAGCTGCAGCCCACCAAAACCTGAGAGAGTGAGGGTGTCGAGGGCCGGGAATTTTTTGGTCTCCAAGCTATCAAGGAATTGAAGGTCGATATCATATACATTGGCTAGAACCAATGTTTTTAGGGATGGTGCATCAATAGCACCGTAAATCCCGCGAATTTGGTCTGCGACGATCTGTTCATCGGTCGCGTGTATCCGAAGAGTTTGCAGAGCCGGTAGCTCAATCGTCCCCACCGGCATCCAAGAAGTGACAATTTCACCCTTGATCTCCAGCAAGATGAGGCACTTGATGGAAAGAAGAGCGTCTCGCAACGCTTCACTAGTGAATTGCGAGTTGGGGATGATGTCGAGCAAATGTAGAGACGTGACATTTTCCAATGGTGGAAGAAAGCCTGAACAGGGGTACACCGATAGGCGCACCGTTGCAAGCATCGGAGCGCCACCAACGAATAAGCGACCAACACCGTGACTATGCTCACTTGATACATGATCGCATGAAATATCGATGGATTTCAGAAGGGGACAGGATAGAGGGACAAGGAAGTCAAGAAGCTGATTAACCTGGAGTGATTCAGATGATCCAAAGTCAATCGTCAATCGACGGCAGCGATTAATATGGTCGATTAGAAATTGACCAAGAGCTGCGCTGACGTTGTAAAATTGATTTACGACGACCTTTAACTCGAATGGAACGGCTTTCGACCTGATCAAATGGAGTGCGGCAAGGTTGACTCCCGGACCGTGATTTGCGATATATATCTTGGACCAAAGCCTAGGAGAATTAATGGCCACCTCGCGCCATCGACTCGTTACTTTCGTTACGAGCGATGCGAGGCCATCGTCAATTCTTTGCGCTTCTTCGAAAATGGATGCGAGAATTTCATTTGGTAGCACCGCGACTGCAGATGCATTATTGAATATGCTGTTGTATTGCGCCTTAACAGCAGTGGATGCCGCATCCAGATCCGCGATTTGGGCGAGTAGTGCTTCTCGAGCTATGCCAATCTCCTGTAATTTGAGGGAAAGCGACTTGAGATGGATATACGAAGCTGCAACCATCTACAGAAGAGAGGGTTAGCGGGTGTTTGTAAACGGACTCGGAGGATAACATGGTTACTTTTCGATGTTGCGAAACTATTCCAACAAAATGTAGGGCAGGAACAACTTGACGCAACGGTTGGGAACAGAAGGAAACAGAAGGAAACAGTAGGCTGACCAGTAACTTTTGCTCGTCGGCGATTCCCACGGGACTTACTGACTCCAGGCTTGCTCCAGGCCCATCCTATCCACTGCTCACTCAGGCCTTATATGCAATCAATTGCCTACCGAAGGTGATACAATGATTGGGACAGAAATTAATAAGAAACCAGTTACATAAATAAAGCCACAATACAAATACAACATTCTACAGTAAGTCAGGCAGTCTCAAGATAATAACGTGCTCCATATCAGAAGCTTTCTTCGCGTCAATTATATCGCGTGTCCATATTTTCTCCTCAATTCTCCTCGACTGGCTACTCCTTGTGAACCAGGACAAAATGTTCGCCCTGGTCCGGTTCTGTCCCGACATGGCCACTCGCAATCCCACCACTCTCACCCTGCACCTTCCTTCGCTCGTTCCTAAGCAGCTGAATATCGTGTGTGGACCATCCATGGCCGGCACTAGGGCCCAAGAAGCTTGTAAGTGCGATGGTGCCAAGAATACAGGTGCCAACAAGGGCGGAGAGATAGAAGCGGTACTGAGGATACCACTTTGGTGCTGCGTTTCCATTCAAAATTAGCAAGCTATCCCATTCACAGAAGAAATATCAGACTCACTCCATCCGAGTTGAGCCACCTTCAGATCTGTGCCCCAGATGGTCAAGAATCCAACCCACTGAAGCAACAGTCCTTCGAGAGGCAGCATGCTAAAGCTTGGCAACGCGAACAGTATGGGTAAGGCCCCAATTGCAAGCCGTGAATACCCCTTTTGTCCGCCAAGGGCGGCGAGCTCCATGCCCCAATGAATAGTGCCGAGGGAACCGAGCAGCACAGCGCCGTAGGTGATCTGGAACGAGAGTGCCTGATCAAGAAGCGTGTGTGCGATGGCCGGGTCGATGGACAGCAGCGCCCCCGAAGCGACGAGGCCTGCTTGGTGCGCGAGATAGACGGTCGCACCGGATGAAGCGACATATGGCAGTCCGCCGAGGAGGCCCATCACCATGTACGGAGCGGGCACAGCGTGCGCCGTGGCCTTCGTCAGTCCGATCTGGGTTTTGTCAGTACTGGAACTGAATGAGAGATGATATGCAACTCACAAATTTAGGGTCTCCGTCTTCGAAATGATTCCCGTTTGTAATCGTCTGCGCTAGACCGGCGGCAGCGTTTCCCACCTCCTCCTTGAGGTTCAACGCGGCGTCTGCCACTGACTGACTGCCTGGTCGCATAGAGACGTTGTTTGCGACTCCCCGTCGTTGCAATGCAACAAGCAATGGGCTGCGGAAGGCCTGTGTGGAGCGGCGAAGGGCAAGTGGCGCGAGTGCACCTCGCCGCAAGAGGGCTGAGCGTGTCAGAGATGAGAAGAGCGGGTTCATCGTGTGTAGAAGTTCTTTGCGTTAGATGCTTGTATGCGTGGGGAGGTCCCACAATTCCACTGCTGGCTTTATAAGAAATTATAACCCTCGCAGTATCAGGCAACATCCGATAGGTGAGCAGATATTGCGGACGAGATTAGATCTGCAGATGACCGGCTCCCGTTGGCATCCGTGTCTGGACGTGGGCCGTGCAAGGCGTGGCACCGTGACCACTGACATCCGGGTTTGATTCGTACACTCAGGCACACTCAAGGCACACGAGGATGAATAAGCACGAACAGCATAGAAAAATGGCTGGCAGTGACGACCGCTATCTTGGCTCTTGCGCTCTTGCGCTCTCCCGCGTTACACTTTAGTCGCCCAGGAGCGCCCAGGCTGGGCCTGAAGTCACGGCGAGCCACAGACATGCAGTAGTTTTCACTGTAAGATTCCTCAGACGGTGACTAGAGATTGATCAGATAATCGCCGGCAAGTACCCCGAATGCCAGGCACATCCCCGAGTCGACTGTTCCGAGGGCGCTGCTTGAGAGGGACAAGACGGGACCAGCATGAGGTGGGCACAAAGATGAAGCGTTCTCGGCAGACAGCCAAAGGTACCGGTATCAGTTTGGTTGGACTGCAATATGAATGCTTCTGCGATATCACATACTCAAACTCTCCAATGCTTATCGGAATTTTCAGGCATGCGTGTCAAGAGCATCTTGAATTTTCTGGCCAGTTCAAAAAACGTGAGTAAAGGCCAAGTAAAGGCCCTAAGCTCCTCACAGAGTTTTGAGATATATATCACACCACATTGGATCGGCTCTTACCGGGCCTTTGAGAAATGGGCTCATGAAGGTCCATCGTTGTGTTTCAAGATAGACGCTGATAGGATTCCGTCATACCCGTACACTGCCGTCTGAAAGGCTCGAGGTTCAAGCCAGCACCATGCCGTAGCCATCCGACGTCGCATGGCTCAGCGCCATGTCCTTGTGATATTTGTTGGATTGAATGATTGCTCCGCAAATCCACTTACCGCATACCGCCCAGGCATATCAAGGTCAAGGAAGCATCAGTTGCGGAAATCACAATCAATTATGGGCGTACTCCGTGCCCTAATACTCTACAAAGACATCACAGCAGCTACACAGCGCCCTTACACGAGAGAACAAACAGGTCATAATAAAAAAAAGTCCCAAAACGAGAGCCTTAGAGACGAATGAAGCTGGTGTCGATACCATGCGAGAAATCCCAGACGCATATCCGTTGGTCTTCCCCACATGACACAATCTAAGAAGCGATTTGAACAACAATTCTCAGCACGGTTATAAAGAGAGCACACCGACCTTAGTACCATCAAACGCAATGCAGAATATGCGCCCAGTATGGCCGCCTACTAGATCTGTTACCAATCTTCCAGTAGTCCTCTCCCAGACCTAATCCCCAGCGCATCAGCACAGCGGCGAAGTATATTATGTGGGAGAACGCACCTTGATAGTAAGATCATAGCTTCCACTGACCACGAACTCCTCGCCTAGCGCGACACTACGTACCAAATCCGTGTGGACACACGCCTCTGCCATATCCACATCACCAGCTGCGCCAGGAGTGGCACCGCAGGCATGACATACGGCGGGGCCAGCTGCGTGGACGTCTGGCACTGTTGTCCACCCCTGTCCTGTGGTCGCGTCGAATACTCGTAGATGCTTATCCGAACTGCCAGACACAAGCAAGGGAGGGCTGAAGTCAATCGAAGCGATACTAATCACAGCGCAATAATCTCAATGAAAGTCTGAAAGTAAGGGGAGGGTGGACTCACCCGCGACTATGGTGTTCTTCGAAGCACCGAACCAAACCGCCGGTACGGGCGTCCCACAGCCGTACACTGCGGTCCCCACTGCCTGATACGATGAGATTTCCCGAGAGCGAGACAGCGTTCACTGCCGCCCGGTGTGCACCCAGCACAAACTGGGGCTCCAGTGAGGGGAAGGCATAAGTTCGCACAGTCCGATCTAGGAGGCGGTTAATGAGAATATGATGAACGACGTATATGCGACGAGACTCACCTTTAGAGCATGTAACAAGGCGCTCTGAGTCAAATCGCACGCAGAGGACGCTGTCCTCGTGATCACTCAAGACGCCTACAAGCCTTTCTCTCTCAGCTTCGCCGTCCATGCTCAGCTCCCACACAACAACGCGCCTGTCGCTGCCTCCGCTGACCACATATGCCGAGCTGGCGCTCCCGCGGGCTTGAGAGGGGCCATCCCCAACGCAGACGCTCAGCACGCTGCTCTCGTGTACCCCGCCCAGCACGCGCTTCACGCCCGCGCTCTCGCGCCCCATCGGGCCCAGATCCCATTCGCGGATAGTCCGGTCCTTGGAGCCCGTGAACAGCACCTGCACACCCGTGGTGGGGTAGGTATACAGCTGGAGGCAGTAGATCGTGTTCGTGTGCCCGTTCGCGTGCGGAACCGGGATGGGCGAGAAAATTGGGGAGGTGGGGGATGGTATTGAGCGGGCCTGGAGGAATGAAGGGCGGAAGGACGAGGCTCGGATGCGGTGTGCGAGGCGGATATGCGTTTGGTAAAGCAGTTTGTAATTTGCCTTTGGAGGGTAGGCCAGGTACAACGGAGAGCGTGGAGTCAGAGGAGATTGGAGAGAATAGGTGGTCGAGGTGGTGCTGAGCGAGGGCAAGATGGAAGGGGCAGAGTGGCGCTTCCCGAGAGGCGACGTGCTCGGGGTGGGATCAAAGAGGGCGGCCATCGACAGCCACGGCGCGGTTGACCCGGTCTCGACGTCCACGCCCATACTTGCAAACCCTGAGTCCTCGACCTCCTCCATGTGCATTTCTTCGTCGCCCTCCTCTTCTTCTTCTTGAAGCATGCCTTCCTCTTCACCCATGCCTTCGTCCTCCCCACCACCCCACAAACCACCTCTGGGTTTAAGCCTCCCATCGCTGTCCCATTCAAGACTGTTGAGGGCGGGCCATGCGCGCCTCCAGTACCACCCCCGGGCAGCACACAGCCGCTTCCACAGTCCGGGGTCATCGGCAAGAGCTCGCCACCTCGTGCACACTCGCGCACAGGTTAGGAGGGCAGTAGCCGGTAAATGGGCGAAAATCTGCAGCGCGAGCTCCGGGGGTAGAGACTGAGGAAGCCCAGCGACGTGTTAACCGACTTTCGAGCTGCAGATAAGCAGCGAGACGTACCCCGACGAGATCAAATTGGAGAAGAGGGGCAATGCGCCTCTGTATGCCTGCGAGCCGGGCGCGAGGTAAGGTGGATAGCAGTCTATAAGCCATTTCTAAAGAATACTCGACTGGTCAGAACGGCCCCCCTCTTCGGATTGTGCTCAGGAGTACTCACCTTCACGAGCTTTCAAATCAGACCCCCCAAAGTCCATTTCCTCCATATATTCCTCGTATTTTGTTGAGAGAATCATCGCTGATGTTGACGGGTAACTTGGTAACTTTCGGTTAGGATTCAGGAATGCATTCAAAGCTCGAGAGGGCTGTGGGCTTTATGTGGCAAGGAGACAGTCGACGTGCCAACGGCGAGCGGACCGTGCGCGCGTGAAGCAGAGCTTTGATGTCGATCGCAATCACCCGGAGCTTCGATTTGCCTCAATCTTTGCGCTGTGAATTCATAGAAGAGTGAAATGAGTGCTGCGTTGGTGCTGCGAGCTTAAATATTACTACTTCCATACCCTTAGGCATTCTAAGGCGATGAAGTGTACATACAGTACGGAATGCGAAACCAGGCGAAACCCCGAGCCCTGTGCAGGGGTAAGCGTCGCCAAACCGCCGGACTTCAACCTCGCTACAACTTCTATGTAGAAACACCGGAACACCAACTTGTTTTTTTTGTTCAGGCGGACACAGCATTCGCCGGCGAAGGGGCATCAGGCCTCAGGGGGCATCTCAAACATTAAGACATGATCACTGAGGGCCAGACCGAATTCGCGTACGTACAAAATCTCGATGGATGATGAACGATGGAATTGCAGTTTTCCAATGCAAGATGAATGTGATAAACATTTAACCCGCAGACGATACTGCACTCCAAAAAGAGGGTATTTTGGTTGAAACGCACACAACCTGTGCAAACTACAACATGCAGCAACATCAAGTCGCTGACCAGGCAATAAAGAAAACTAGGAGACCTAAAGAGATTGAGTATCATAGAAACAAAATAGACAGAGGACCCGTAATGTAATACATGCATACCCGCACACTGGCCAGAATGTGAAACACAACATCAAAGGGAATCGTAGACGCGCTGCGTCGTAAGTCGTCTATCTATGATACAAGGGGGGGAGGGGGGAAAGAGACCTGCAATGCGCCGTGAGTCACAAATCCCAAAAGGGAAAAATGTAAATGTACTGACAGGAAACAGCCTAGTACCTGGAACGCGGCAGGCTGCTAACTCGTCTGCTCGCTCTCCAGTCGCCGCTGCCAACGCGGCCGTTGCCACTGTCGAGGCACTCGGTGGGGACCATCCCCTGCTCGCCGGTGCCGTTCACGCACATCGCCCAACCGTCGTCATACCGTGCGAGTACGCGCACAGTCTCGCCCGTTGAGATGGAGAGTTCATCGGGCAAGCACGGAATGAATGTGCAGCAGATGTTAGCGCGGGTGGTCTCTTCGCGGTCGGTGTTAACGGAGGCTGCCGTGGACGCAGGCGTTGCAGGGGGTGCTGAGGGCATCGGAGGCGGTGCGGGGTGGGTAAGAGAGCGGCGGGTTGTTGCGGTAACGGAGGTTTCCGACACGGGTCGGGGCGCGAACACAGCCTGGGTAGGGGGGAGAATGGCATTGTACGACATCGGCGGCGCGACAATCGCTTCGTACGCGGGCGCGGGCTGCTCGACGGTGAAGACCTTCTCCTGCTCAGCGCGTGCCTCCTGCTGCTTGGTGAATATGTTCTTGTTCCATGTCTGGCGCTTCTGCTCGCGCGCGCGGATCGATCGACGGCGCATGATGAACACAACTACGGCCATGAGAGCGACAACGAGGGCGGCAACGACGAGGCCAATGGCCACGCCGGGGATGTTACTGTGAGAAGTGCCCAAACTGCCAGATGAGACGACAGCTGTGCCGCCTAGTTGAGCACCGGCAGTTGGAGTGGCTGTAATCGCGGCTGCGCTCGATTCAGCATTTGAAGCGACTGATGAGGGGAAGGTGATAGAATCTGCAGTAGACGTGGCCGTGGTGGAGGTCTCGCTTGGCACTCCATCCGAGGGAAACTGGTTGGGATTGCTGAGACTATGGATAGCTTCAGGTCCAGGGCCCTCGTTGCTGGTGCCCCCCAGTATTGTGTCAGGAATAATGATGAGTGGCGAGGCTTCAGCGTCTGCTCCAGTGCCATTGCCATCTGCAGATTGTTCGTCGTATCGGTGGAAGCGGTGCGTGTCGGCGACCTTGTTGGCATCGAGGGGTGCTGGAGCGCGCTTGGCGTGCATCCAGGTGCGGGAACGACGGGCTTCAGTGTTCGAGTTCATCTTTTAAGAGGAAAAGGGTCTTTTGTTGATGAGGATCGGTCTGTGGGTCTGTGTAGGGTCGAACGTCCAGACGTGAGTAAAGAACGGGTGGAAAAGATCGCTGGGTGGACTAAGAGAACGAGGGATACGAGAACGGCAAGCCAACAACGACAGAGGGAAAGGAACAGCGAGCGAGTGGGTGGGAGACAAAACAATGGCAACAGTTGCTCCGCTTCCCTTTTCAAGCACAATTATGTGGCGGGTTCTTGTTTCCATGTGCCTGGTTGAAGATGCCACTGATGCCACTGTCATGGTGGGCTCAATAGCCAGCTCACTGAACCGCAGATAATAGCTAAGTAAGTAGGCACTAAGTAAGTAGGCACTGGAAGTTGCCTTGAAGTTGCCCTCGACGACCCACGCTTGGAGTGCATGTCCAGACCACGCAGGATACTCTCTCAAAGTACGCGTTAATTTAAGTGAATAATACACATAATGTTACACCTCTGGTAATTAGATTTAAACGTACTACTACAATCACTGATCAATATTGTCATGGTAAGTATGACCGCCCCTAGTCCGCCCATCTCACGCTCTTTGCCTTTTTAGCGGGAGGACCCTCTGGAAGCCCCTCCTTGTCGACATTCTGATCGCCCGGGGGACTTGTTTCTTCCGCGGTGACAACGACCATATCAGCAGCATCACGGTTGGGCGCAACAGGAATATCGATGAGGGAGAAATGTAAATCAGGACTTGCATCTGCACCGGTTGTGGGCAAAAACGCCGGATTCTAAAACATGTGTTGGTCATCGACACCGAATTGTATGGAGAGATGAGAGCATACCGCAATGAACTGGCGCATTCCAGTGCCATCTTCGTCAGAATCATCTGTCATGCTCGGTTGTTTTCTGCCCCCGCCTGCGAGAGCTTTCCGCCGTCTCAGCATTATCTCCTCAAAAGTAGATCGTATGGCAAGTGTTTTGACTTGAACAAATAAATTAGTGAAAGGGGGCAGCAAAGGACAAACTAGGACAAATACCGCTTATGGGACGGGTTTGACCGATACGATGAGCACGCTGGAACGAAGCAATGTTCGTCAGACAATATATCGGCCATCAAGATGTTACACACCTTTATGGCTTGAGATTCAACATCAGCTTGCCAGACCGGCTCGCAGAATATTACTCGCGACGCCGCAGTCAGATTTCTATAAAATATCAGCTTCGCGTCGCACTTAGTACTCGTCTTAGACTCACAATCCACGAGCGCCATGCTTCAACTCCATCAGGAATACCCTGTACGTTTCCGACGTTTCAAAAGTCATAACCAGCTGCTCACGCTCATGCGGCGACACCTGAGTAGTGAATTGAAGTGCTTTGACTTGCACCAGCTGCAGGCCCTCGGCAACATGCGCAAGGGTGAGAGGCGATTCCGAGAACACTAGGAACTTCTCAGCAGCAGAATAGCGCAAAACC
Source organism: Athelia psychrophila (assembly GCA_001630335.1). NCBI lineage: Eukaryota > Fungi > Basidiomycota > Agaricomycetes > Atheliales > Atheliaceae > Athelia > Athelia psychrophila. The sequence goes on from KV417715.1 coordinate 52,265, forward strand.
TATACATGGGGTCAGAAAGACGCTTGAAATTTGGGAAGAGTCGTACCTCGTTCAAAATGAAATTTAATTTCGAAGATGCGGATTGGCCAATCTTGACATCTACTATGGGCGAGGAAGCGAGCAGCGCAATCCTCGAGTCGTCTTCATCCACAGTCGACATGGCCACAGGTTGGTGAACGTCCGTCATGATGTGCCCGTCGTCATCTTCGGTGAGATCTTCCCGCATCTTCTGAGCCTTGAGAAGCTCACTCTGCATCTCCCGGATCGTTTCAGGGGCAGTGGCTTTTCTGAAAGACTCCATTGCAGACCCCTGACTGGTGAGGTCCTTCTCCTTGCCACGTTTGGTTTTCTTCAAACTCATTTCCTTCAGTTGCAAGAGTTGCCGGTATTTACGGTCCTCCGTATCAACACTGATCCCCCACTCGACCAGCCTCTCCATAGCTATACGGGGACGACCTGTGACGGCGTCTCGTAGCTTGATAAGACGATCTGGGTGCAAAACTGTTTCAGCCTCATCGAGGTATAATTCAGATCGGTTCCAAGATTGCAACAAGGGCTTAGGCATGTTGAATACACGATACGGTGTATCTTCGTGCTTCTGCATACCCCTCCAGAGAATATTGTTGTCCGCTCTTTCCCTGAGAAATGATAGTGAGAGGTTGTGGGCATGAACGGCAGGCGTCAACGTACGCATGATAGAGTGCATTACGCACAAGGGCCAAATCAGGCTCAGATATATTGCGTATTATGGCCGTCTGAATATACTGCTCCTTATCTTTGAGCATGCCATGAACGTTGAAGCAGTTGTCAGAGATAAACCAGAACATGATTCTGTTTAATGTGATGGGTGTCAAGATGGTGAATAATAGTGTCACAACGCACTGTGATAAATTGTTCATGGCCTCATTCAGAGCTCGGGAATTCTTCATTGTAATCAGTGCTGGACACCAGGGTAATCACTCCTATATGTAATGCTCACTTTTGGATGGAAGAAGTAATCCTGAAGAATTTGGTCAGCCTAACGGCGTGTGTGCATTAGTCAATGATCGTATACCTCGTCTTTGCGTTCGGAATCGATGGCATTTATAGCAATTACTGCTTGCATGGCGTTGTAGGACAGGACGGCGTACGGATCAAGATCCAAGAAAACTGTCTCTTGCTGAATAGGCGGGAGCGTCACTTCTTTCTCAATATCCTCAATTCTGACATGGCAGTCATTCTTAGATGTTAGAAGCAAAAGGATCAACTGGGACATACCGGTGCCGTATCATTTCCATGCCCATTACCTGCATGAGTACCTGTATCGCTCCCGGAAGAGGGCCGTCGGAGTGCAACAAAGTGTCGATGACCTGGTCTTTGAGGATTTTTGGATTGGCTGCGAAGCGGGGAACTTTGAGGAAATGGGTCATCATGGTTGCCAGCTTACGCAGGTCTTCGCGATCATGCGACGTCCAACATCGAGGTGCTGTCTGGGTTTCATCTTCGCCGTTTACCGAGCTACAAAGAGAGCTGGGAGTAGCTGAAGCGAAGAGTTCGGAACCATCTTCAGATGATTTTCCAAAGCTGAGTCCAAGGAGATTGGTGGTCGGTGTCCCAGTCACTATCCACCGACGTTCAACACTCAGCAGTTGAGCGAACGTGTTCAGATTTGTTGATGTAGTCGAAGCAACGTGACCTTCGTCAATTACGAGGCGCTTCCACCTGATTCGCAGGAATGAAGATACTTCTCGGGGGTCCTCGCATGTGCAATAGGGAACGCGGACGTCACTTCCCGAGGGGCATTGGCAGATTAGAGAAACGTGTAGCTTCGTCACGTCACATTTAGCAGCCTCGGCAGAGAATCCTTAATAAGACCGTCAGAGGTGAGCTGGGGGAAGTTACTGAGCACTGTCACTGACTTTGATTTGTGATGAGCACAATCTAAAATACCAGTGAGTGCTGTACCAGTTTAACACATTGAAAGAGCTTACATCATATTCAGAGGCAAGTGTCTTTGCGCTCGGTATCTTGGAATTGTTTTTCAGCATAACATAGCGTATACCAGAGCTACAGTGCTTCATGATTTCGCTACCCCATTGGCCAATCAAGTTGGTAGGCACGACGATAAGTGATGCAGAAGTGAGATATACAGTCCGGGGTTGCCGAGGCGGTCCCTTCCGTCGAGCGCGCTCCGGTTCGCTCAGCGTGGTTTCGTAGTGATGATAAAACGGAGTATTTTCCTGCAGCGGTTTGAGTAAATTTCGCTGTGCGAGCTCTTCTTCCCAATACGACCGATTTCCCAAGGTTTCTGGGTGGGTGCGGGCATAATGAATTAAAATCTCTACCAAGGAAGGGACCTTGTTCCCTTGTCCTTGTGTAAATCCCCCCTCGTGGTATTGACGCGCAGAACGTTTTCGGGCAGTTTCCAACTCCAAACCGGGAAATGCTCTGAACGACAAAGGTGTCATAATTTTTCTTGTGTCCAGGATGCATTCTTCGGGGGCGGGGAGTTGATCCAGCGTTGTGAGAACCAATGCAAGGATCATGACGGTCTTTCCGGTGCCTGCGCGTCTGTCAAGAAAGCTACACGGCTGGACTGAAAATGCTTCGCTCACCTAATTCTTCGCATAACACACCACCTCGGTTTTGCTGCACCATGGGACGTTCCTGAAGCACTTCCATAGTGGCCGGTTGCAAATAAAAGATGGCCCCGTTCATCCCCGTCACAGGAATATACAGTGGATCTGCGGTGCTACGTTGTGTGGTCTCCACTTCGACCATTTTTGCTACAGAGCGTCGCTGGTACTGATACAGCGTGCTGCGCATTCCATTGATATTACCTTCCAGTATGTTGCTAACCAGAGGGGAATCAGACTGTACAAGAGGCGACGGTAGATCTCCATATATCTCGGCCATTGTTCGATTGTCCTAAGCACGTATCACAAGGAGTAAGCTCACTGCGAAGATGCACCATAATAACACATACGACGGATTGTGGAAGAAAAAATTCTGGCGGCTGTTCAGCAGGCTTTTCCAGACCGTCCCAGAAGGCTCTATTACTGAGAATATGTGGAAGTATCGATCGCAGACATTTTCTTCCGGGGGCCAGTTGTCCTGCCTCGTCTCGGATCCGAAGTTGACCTTGGACGTTCGGCAGGTCGAACGGAACGAGATAAATCCTCACGAACATGACCTAAATGAAATGCTTGAGAGACTGTCTCCCTGATTTACATAAATCAGTTTGCGTACATTCCCAATATCATTTAAGCGGCAAGTGCAAGTCACAAAATAGTTGTTGATCAGAAAGTTAAGAGCCCTTAGCAACGAATCATCCTCTGGAAGGAGAACTTGAGGGAGCATGGAGTTGGAATCAAAAATATGCCATCCATCCTCTGTGTGAGCATGTCTGCACGGCGACTGCCCAGGACAAACGGAGAGCCGAACAATCCCGGCGGGCAGGAGATTGCACAGAGCGAACGCCGTGGGTACAATGGGCTCGGCAGGAAGACACTTTAAAGAGCAATCCAGGCAGCAGGAGGGACAAGGCATCGTGGAGTTTATGAGTGGGTTATGAGCAGACTCAGAGCGAAGAGCACTACAGCACAGACTCGGACAATGACACAGATATATGTAAATAGCGGTGCAATTTTGAAAGTCAGATTTGGAGCGGCACCGGGCAACGTCGAAGCCACGTCACGTGTCACTGTCAGTTAGCTTTTGAGAAGCCTGCAGAATGTGCTGTCTATATTTGAAGTATATATGGTCTGCATAGTAAGAAAGTTTTAATCATTAAGCAATTATTACAAGAAGCCGTCTAGCAGCAGTAAAAAAACGACATTATAACAACTACGACCTCTGGTGGAACCCAGTCCACCAGCCGCGGCATACCACGATACCGCATCCCAGCTAGCAGGGACGTTGCGGAGCAACGGAGCGCAGTGTATGAGACGTTCTAGACGTTCGTTAGAAATGCCATCCCAGGGCATGGGTGGGGAACTCGTAAACAAGACATCCCTTTGAGCCAACAATCATCAGTCCAGCACATGGCAAATGGGCACAAAGCTTACCGTAAGTAGACATAAGAAAGAAGGTGAGCGATGCAGGCGATCAAAGTTAGAGTGTGAGCTCCAAAGAGTGAGGTGTGTGCTGGGCATGATGTTGTTTATGAAGAAAGGGCGTCACCACGACGCAATGAGCCCTTGTGAACGATTTGGGGTCGCTCTACAAGGCAGAAACGAGGAATGACACCTTGGGGTGCAGCTTTACTGCCAACGCGTTGTACGAGGCACCAGTCGTCCTCGAATTCCTCCAGGATACGAACTGTCTCTCCGAGTTTGATGGAGATCTCATCATCCAATGAATGGGTGAAAGCAGTCGCGACGTCCATAAGGCGCGGGAACCTCTGCTCACATACAGCGGCTGGCGCTGAAAACGGGCTGGGAGCAGGAGCGACGTTTGGAAGAGTGGTTGCTACTTCGATGTGAGTGTTTTGGTCGGTCGTGAAGCGACAGTGCTGTTTACCTGTGAATGCCGACTTCATGTAGGCGGGAGGGGTAGGTGGCATCGCTTCCTGAGCGCGACTCGCTGGCATGGCAGGCATTGCCGGCAGAGGGGCAGAAATAAGTGCTCCCTTGTAGGTGGGAGCAGTAGGCACGGGAGGGGCCATGAACTCGGCCAGGTTCTTCTCCCAGGCCTGCTTTGCGCGATCACTGCGAGCCTTTGTTGGTGAAGGGATAGCCAGTTCCGACTTGATTTGCGGGACCCAGCCAACTCCTGAGGAGACCGGGGCTACAACGGGCCTGAGGAACGCCGTGTGCGGCTTCTCCACTGTTTCGAATGAAGCCTCAAGGTCAATCTTGGTAGCGAAGCCAGTCTGCTTGCCGTCAACCAAGTTACGAACGACAGCCCTACGGCGCATCCAAGCTACAAGCTTCCAGATGGCAAAGGCTGCCCGAAATCAGTCCCTACGCCCCAAATGTCCAAAGCATCACTCACCCAGAAGCAACGCCACGAAACCAAATGCAATGATCAGACCGCCTTTAACAGACGCTGAAGAGCTTGACGAGATTCCCGACACCACGGGTGCCGCCGTGGCCTGTGCCACATCCAAAGTTGTCGAAGCTGAAGCAACAACAGCAGCTGAGGCGGCCTGGGGCGAGCGGCGCTCGAAATGAGCGGACCCGCGCTCGAAGTGGGCACTAGAAAAAGGAGAGGCGATTCCCATGTCGTAGAAAGAGTCGTAGATTATGAAGGAAAGGAAATAGCCACAGCACAGGCGTGAAATACAGTCAAGAAGAGAATGGAAGGGAACAAGAAACAATACAACCCTAATCAGCACAAGGAGAATGGATGTCGGGATTTGTACGATCGTGCGAATTGACCCTGAAATCAATTGCGACCGTCGAAGGCGGGCGGTGCGGTTTGAACGTGGCACGGCCTTCACGTGCACTACATATACACTCGGTACTCAGACTGGGCTCTCTTTCAGCAGTTCCATTATAACATCAACCATAGGCAAATTATCTCACCCAGAAATCTCACTTGATCAGCAGGATACTTAATACAAATAATCTCCTCAGTCATAAACGGTAGAACGACTGAGGAGGCGGAAAAGTGATATCGAGAGAATATATAGGAAGAGATCGGTAATCGGAACGGAGGAGATCGAAGGGGATAAGAGAATAAGAGAATAGATGGAGTGCCACCAGATGCCACCCTATGCCACCACATGGTTGTTTGATGTACCGTTGATGCGCCATCATCCATGTATGATCTATATATATGATGGTGGGTCCAGCACAACAACACTCAATGCCAAAATGCAAGTCGAAGAATCTTGAATTAACAGCTTATTAACAGCTTCATTAACATTGGAAGTTGTAAATATTCACCTCGCATCGTGATTGTCATATTATTAGGTATACATTTGGACCTGTAGTAAGTAGAGTATAATCTAGGCGATGATTCTGACAATTGCAGCATGCCAGCCATCGTCCATCATCAGCGCCGCCGACGCGTCTGTTCGAGATCACCATTAAACCGATATGTCCATCATGACTTTGAGCGCTTCCCAGAGTTCCACTGGCAACGGCGCGGGTTCTTCCTCCAGCTCCTCCAGTGGGATATGCGGAGAGCTTAGAAGCGACGAGCGATTATAGTTAACCAGGGCAAGAAGATCATCACCAAGGTCCTTGAACATATGGCAGGCCGGACGGTATAGAACCGTGTATTTGCTGCTAACCGAGAATTTTGTTCCTTTGATAGACGGTAGGAGAAATTCTTTTTTGACGAGATAACATTTAAGCGGGTCGTTGGTAAACCACCGTTTCACTCCGCTTTGGGGGATGTCGATGCAGCAAACGTACAGGAAGACCCATTTGAAAGAGTCGCAGTCGTGCTTGTAAAGCGGGGTGATGAGCCCACGGCCATGCTGAAAATCGGGGTTCGACAGTATGTCGAGGGAGAGGAAAGGAACTGTGCCAGTGCGTTCTAAGTTTTCGGGTTGGGCTCTACGGTCCATCCGGACTAGGTCAAAATCGTTCAGAACGCCCAACCCTGTGCGAGGATGCCACATCAAGTTTCCCAAACTGATATCGCAATGCCTGATGCCATTTATCCAAAGGGAATAGTGACCTGTAAAAATATTAAGACCATAGCAAACAAAAATAGCAAGTGTTACTTACAATCAACGATGTGCTTAAAAAGTCGAAGGAAATCTGACGGGGGGAGACTCGTAATCTCGCGCAGCTTCACGAGTACGATTAGACGACATGTTTGTGATCCGCCACGCATCTCTTTAGGAAGCAGTCCCAGAGCATTTCTGATGGCGCCGGTCGCATATGATTCCGAAAGATCCTTGGAGCAAATGACCTCGGGCAAGTGTCCGGTGATATAATGTTGACCTTCCTCATTCTGGTCGGCGATCTGTTGAGCTGTCGTGATAATATCTACTTCGCTGATGCGTGCACTTTCTGGCCATCCAATTTTGAGAACATATTCGTCATCATTGAACGCTTCCCCGTCGCGCTCAACGGTCACTGTTTCTACGCGGGTGGCTCGACCGCAAAGCGTTCGACGCTGATAGAGGATGTCGTTTGTAAGTGTGACCTTATACGTGTGGCCTGAACTGGCGAATATGAGCTCAATGGGGGCTGTGGAATTAGCCCGCACGGGGGGCTCAAGTTCGGGGTTGAAGCCCCAGTCATGACGATTGAATCGTTGGAAAGCGGCCAGCAAAACCACGAAACGAGGAAAGTCCTCGATGAAGTCGAGACCGTATGATTGGATAACACCCTGTCTGTCGTAGATCCGTAACCATAGAGTTCGGTCTAGAAAATATGTATGAGCAACGGCGCGATGGATGAGAGCTAGTCATTTACCTTCGACAATCATGTTGATGATCTTCAGAACTCCAGCCGCCCTGTTTATACCCTGAAGTGCGTATGACGCAGACTCAACGGTAGCACGATATACAGGGAGCTTAATATCTTCTGGTGCTCTCTGGCGATTTGTCTTCTGGGGCTCCGAGTTGATGTCATCTACATTATCTAACTTACAATTCTGACCAATATCTGTAAAAGGAGACCAGTCAATTATATGATACATGTTGAAAGGTTTTTATACAGCGTCATACGCACAAACCGTCCTGGTGCCAGTTGGCGAAGATGTTTCGCCTAGAGTTTCGCCAGTAGCTATACGAGCGGATCAAATAATGTCCGAAATGCATGAAGACATTTATACGCACGAGGGATGTTAGGTGCAGCCGACATTGGATTTTGAGTTCCGCCAGACACTACAGTAAAACGTTGGTCCGGAATACGCCCACCAGAATTGGGCGACTCACTATGACAATAGGCCTCCTCGGCTATTTTCATCTGCCTCACCAAACCATCTTTGCTGACCGGTTTGGGAGGTGCAAGTTTTGGCTTGTTCGCCGTGGGCCAGTTCTCACGAGGTTGCTCCATGATCGTGTTTACCCTCTTCAACACCACGGAGGACAATAGGGCAGGCAGCGGAAATTGCTTCGGCGCGTCGGTTTTGGTTAGAAGATGTGGCGGTAAAGCCGCCTGTTCGAGCAACTCCGGGCGTGACTGTATCGTGTCTTTGTCGCAAGCATCCCTAGCGCTCTCTTCGGCGATGATGACGATACCAGGGATGCGCGTGACTTTAGATCCGTCTGCTGTGGTGAGGACCCTCTGGAGATGGTTGACGTGGAAGAGGATACGGAGGTCGTCTGGGCGGCGCAAAAGTTCATTGAGTGGGGAATCCTCCGCCCCGACGAGCTCGAGAACGGCGTTCGAGAGTTTGACGAATGGTGGGCGTCGATCTATCTCACTCAGGCCTGGCTTGCAGCTGAAGGGATTGATGAGTGAAAGCACACGTGATGTGCTTAATCCTGAAACTCACTAGTCTTTCATGTAGGCTGCAATGCTTTCCTCATATACCTTTGTACGTGCAGCGTACGCTTCTAGATTCTCGTTAGCGCGTTTAACGGGCGCATTGCACAACGGGTTGACGGCAGTTAGACATTGCTCGAGTACAGTGGGCCCAGGCCGACTCTGGTCGCTGTTTGGTTGAGACGGGGCAGCCACGGTCGTGAGAAAGACGGCCAAGAATTTATCGAGCTCGGCTTCCGTGGTATCCTGCATTTCGCCAACGAGGGTAGGTGTAGTGTTGTTCGCCGCGTTTGCAAGTGGTTCAGCTCAGACGCGAGATGAATGGCCCCGCACTGAACCAATGAGCGCGAGACCTCAGACAGTGGAAGCGAGTGCTGTTTATTTGAAAGAGTCGCAGATTAGAAAGGCAAGAAAAAACCAAGGCACAATGTACAAGTACAATATCAAGAAGATACTTAGGTTGAAGATCGCCGCCCGGTGTCAGTCTCTACGGCGGCATTCATCGCGATGCCGACATGATACAACCCTGGACCGACGTCACCGACTGGGTCAATATTCGACGTCTGCACGCCCCAATTCTCGAACCCATGCTCCGGTAATGGGGCGCAGGGGTGGATTCTCAGGAACAGTTAGAGGTGGTTGCGATGTGATTAGGTTGCGATGTGATTAAATCCTCAATGGCCTGGCATCCCGGGAGAGTTTGCAAAAGAATCACGGAGAGGATACTGGTGCTGATGGCTTTTGTTACAGAGAGATCGTGGCTGCGTATGTGTATACGTATGTTTTAATCCTCGTCCGACAAGTCCATATCAGCCTCGCTGTCTGAGTCCAAGGACTCTGAGCCCAGTTGAGGTACAGCTTGAGCAAGTGGCGACGACGGTGGCGGAGGCTGTGGAGGAGGCGGACCGGATGGAGGCAAGGGAGGAGGGCTGCTCGTCGGTGGGGGCGGTGGCGGGGCACCAGGAGGAGGCGGAGGAGGTACCGATGTGATTTTCTCCCAGAGAGCTTGGCGTTCGCGGGAGAACGTCTCTGAGGGCGGCGGCGGAAGCGCGTAGCCATTGTACAGCGGCAAAAGCGCAGACGAAAAGTAAGTGGTCGGGTACGAGGCCCACCGGTGGATGTCTGCTTCGAGCTTGGTTGGCTTGGGCGAGGAGGGCACCTCTTCGGTAGCATGTTCCCTCTCCGGCGATTGCTTGCGCGGGGGATGGAGTTCGATCTCTTCTTCCTCGCCCTTATCTCCGAATATCAGAAACGGGTCTTCGTCCTCATACTCTGGCTCTTCTTCGATGCGCTTCATGACCTCATAGCGCGGGTCTCGGGTCCCAGTCCATCCTTTTGGATACCCCCACAACGCCATGTTCCTCAGCCACTCCGTCTCGCCAGCGGTGCCGAGGGCCTCCCTCAACGCGTCCCCCCTCACTTCTCCCGGCTCGAAATCATCCAGCCAGTCCAGCCGCTGGTGCCGCCTCCCTTCAACCACGTGCACCCGCTCGAGATCGCCAAGGGCCTGGCGGTGCGCAGACTGAGAGAACACGAACATCTGGCGGGACAGCGCGATGAGCGCGTGGTTGGCTGGGGTTGGGCACTGCGAGACGGCGTGGGAGGGGTCGCCGCAGTTGAAGCAGCGACGGGGATCTTGGTGGGCTTCTTGCAGGCCCGCTGCGGGAGACTCGCCAAGGATGTCCGGGACGTCTCGTTCATAGAGTGGACTGCAGTCCCATGGATTAACTGGATTAACGGGGTTGGTGTCCACATAAAAATAGGCGTAGACAGGGCTATCGCCCGCTATCAGCGACTCGTCTCCTCCTGCCCCTTCTTGCTCTCCCACTCGTCCAGCGCTTGGATGACCGTCTGCGCATCCCACCGGCCCTTGGCTATCTCCCGCCCCTCGAGATGCAGAGCCGGTATCCAGTAGACATATTTTTTCTTCCACTTTTCCTGTCCTTGGTCTTGTATATTGATGGTATTCAGTTCGAACGAACGCTATTTGGCACGCAGAACAGTAAATGAATAGAACTTGGGGCCGCCTAGTGACAGGCTGATGCATGGAGACTCACCGACTGGCGCACTTTTGCGAGCTCTGCTTTCGCTATCTGTCATTTGGTTTAGATCCTTGAGTTGGGTTGGAACCGAGCCGGATACATACATCACACAACGAACAGTTTGGCCCAGAGAAAAGAGTGAGTCGCGCTATACGTGCAAGCCCTGATGCCATCCAGTTGCCAGGTACGACACGAAAACCTTGATAAGATGGAGTGCGGATGTAGGCTAGGCTAGTAGAGAACAAAGAGTCAATCAAATGAGGGGGAGCAGATGACAAGAAGGCGATTTAAATTTGACTCCGGCCGGAACGAATTGCTTACGCCTAAAACAACAGGGACCTACATCAACAGGTTAGCCGGCGCGAGACGGTATCTTCCTTCTCCCTGTCCCTATTACTTACACACTCGGCCAGCGCTAGGCACATACCAAAAGGCCAGCAGATGCATCTACGTTGATGCACTCCTCCTCCTGGCGACAGAAAAGTGAGCAGTACAGAAATCATTATACCCTGACAACCCGACTCAACCCCCGCAACCTTTCTCAGCTCGGCCGTGTCCGTTTTACTCTCAAGGGCGATGCCTTTTTGCTGAATCCTGCAACTTCATGCACGATGTCAAAGTAAAAGGCCCTGCCGTCGACACATTCCTTGCCAACCTCCAAAGTCCTAATTCTCGTGTAAATATGATCCATTCTACGACCCCTCCACAAACACCTACATCCTATGATTATTTAACCTCGGGCGCCGCTTCCCTCCGCATGTTCAACCGGGCGTCACGCATGTCTGGCCTGCTCACGGCCCTGCAGGACGTGATTGGCCCTTCGCCGGAGGATGAGATGGCGGAAGGCTCGGTCGACGAAGAGTTGCTGGTCGCCAACGAACTCGTTGGCTCACCCGTCAATGGGCCTATATCAACAAAACCATCCGGAAGGGCAAGAGATGCATCACCGCACAGTGATGACTCAGGCCACGGGGACGAGGAGCCAGGAGACGCATCCATGCGCAGCGAAGACTACAGCGACAATGAAAGTGAACCCACCGTAAACACGGCAACCTATGTCAGTAATATTCACAATCTCTCAGCCCACGAAGGCAGTGACCCGGGGACGCCATCCTTGCCGATTGCAACACCATCCACGGAACTCCGGGACCCCGTCACACTCGCCCCCATGCCTACCACGTCTCCGACCTCTCCTCCATTGAATGCAGAAGCACATCTGCTTTCACCTGTCGAGATGCACATAAACTCGCTCCGCGCAGAACGCGAGGACTCCATCGACTCAGGGTACGCCGAGGCCAGTTGGACTGGACCTACACCTCTTGCACTGTCTCCGCCTGCCAATCGAGGACGATACAGCGCTCAAAGGCATGCGAGCGTGTCCTTCTCGTTTGAGTCGCCCACCTCCCTGTCGACCAGTCCCGGGAAGTTTTACGCCCGCACGTTCCCTAAGGGCCCGGAGGCCGTCTTATGGACGTCCCAGGCACCAATCGCGGAGCCTAAGCGCTCAGACTCGGAGGATCCAGCAGCCATTGCTCTGCCTTTGTCGCCTGATGGCAGTGTCTTTACGTATACAAGTCCTGCATCTGTCGCAATTCCTGAATCCCCTGAAACCGGCTCCCAGTGGAGAAGCCCGTCGGCACTATCTTACATGCTCTCGCCAAACACGAGTTTAGATCTGTCAGATGCTGTGGAAGAAGAGGTGGTGGCGGCTGTTAAACGCACGAGCACAACATTATTTCTTGAAAAAGAAGATGCATCATTCCAAGAAGATGAACTCACAGGGGAGTCCTCGCTCGGCGATGCTCTGCGCAGTCTCCAGGGGAGCGCAAAGCACTTTCTTGCAAAAGAGCCGCTACCGTTCAGGAAAGATGAATTCCCATGGGAGTCATCGCTCGGGGATGCTCCGCGCAGCGCCCGCACGAGCTCAAAGCACTTTTTTGAGAAAGAGTCGCCGCCATCCAAAGAAGGTGAACTCGCAGGGGTGTCATCACTGGGCGATGCTCTGCGCAGCCTCCACTCGGTCGTCTCAGAATACGGCGATGAGGCCGACCACAGTTTCACCGCTCTGCCACCCTTGCCGCCTTCTGCCGCGACCTCGCCCAACAGCAGCAACAGCCAACAGTCCAGTCCACGTACCATCGCGGGCCTGTCGTCAGCCAAGCGGAAATGGAACGCGGTCGTCGGCGAGCTTTCCACGCTTTCGTTGGAAATGAACCCCTTCCCGCAAACAGCCAGCTCAGAGACGCCATTGGTGCCTATGCGACTGCTTTCCATGAGCCCCGAGGCGGTGCGCGCTGCCACGCCCAAAGACACCTCCTATGAACGGTACCTCGCCTCGGATGATTCGATCAGCAGTGTGCTAGAGGCCGATATGACAATCGAAGCAGCGGGTTCGCCGACCGCTCTTTCTTCGACTGGCTCATCACCATCCTCTGTGCCCTCGCAGACGCTTTCACCTCCGCACGCATTTGTTGTCGGTGGTAGCCCGTCGGCCTCCCTGTTACCGCCTGGCTCATCATCATCACCGGCGCGTTCACAGACGCCGTCGCCTCCGAGTGCACCTGTCACCAGTGGTAGCCCACCGACCGCTCTTTCTTCGCCTAGTTTATCACCATCCTCAGCGCGCTCACAGACGCTGTCGCCTCCGAGTGCACTTGTTGTCAGTGGCCCGTCGACCTCCCTGCCGTCGCCTGGTTCATCGTCATCCTCTGTGCGCTCGCAGACGCTGTCACCGCCGAGTGCATATGTTGTCAGTGGTAGCCCGTCGACCGCCCTCGCTTCGCCGGGTTCATCATCATCCTCAGCGCGCTCACAGACGCTGTCGCCTCCGAGTGCACCTGTCGCCAGTGGTAGCCGTATTTTCACCCCGCCGCCTCCCAGAGGGCGCACCGATACCATCCGTGCTTCAACCTACAACCACGCCGCTACCCGCTCTACTTCCTCGCCTGCTGGGCAGCTCGCATCGCCGTTCAGCCTGCAAACAACGGGGAAAGATAAGGGCAAGGCGCGTGAAACGCCCGCGGCGGCATTCGACTGGGACGGGGTGATGGATGCCGGAAACGTTTCTACCAAGGCGCCCTTTGGATTCAGGTACCCGTACTCACTGGCCAGGGGACATGCATCAAGTCCCTCTGTGAATCTGCGAAAAATTACACTTGATATGCCTGGTCTCTCGGCGGACATTAGCGACTTACGACGCCAATCATACCTGAGTGCCAGCTCAGAATCCGTGGGGCGTTCTGCTTCTGCTTCATCTTCTGCATCACTACGGTCGACTTCTCCTATAAGCCCGGTCACGAGTATTAATTCTAATGGTCTACGCCCTCTTCGTCTTGTGAGTATACCTCTCGGTGTCTCTAAGAAAGGACATACTGACATTTCCATTTGCAAGTCAACTGCTATCAGCCCCCGCTCTTCGTCGTCGTTCTCTCGTAATAGTTCCCATCATGGTAAGTGATTGCTGCAAAACCCATTGACATTTACTGATCACCACCATGGCAGACCACATGCACCGTTTATCTATGTCGCAATCTTCTAGCGTATCGTCCGACCATTCTTTGTCTAATAATCCTTTGGTTTGTTCTTTTATCGAAGAATGCAGGCATACCGCTGACAAATGCACCAGCTTTCATCCAGACGCACATCTCTCATACCCCCGCATATACGAAATACCCTTATACCTTCCAGTCATCCTTCACTTGAACCCTTGCCTTGGGATGCCTCAGCCTCACCCAGATCTGCACCATTGGCAAATAGGGACTCGTGGCGCCCTTCCTTCCACAGCCGAGCAGGTTCTCGGAACGTAACAATGCCGGAAAGGTTTCAGCGTTCATCAAGCAGATTGTCAGAGCCTATGTATTCCATCGACGATGATGAAGACGACGATGATCTTGGACAGGATGTTTCTTATCATGAGGACGATACCCTTCGTGACATCCGGCCCCTGACTCCAGCCTCAGCGCCCATTCTACACAGAGCGTCTATCATACCCGAGCCCAGCCATGCAATAGCCACCCCTAAACTTAGTCTACTTTTTGCCATCGCCAGCGACGACGTCGCACAAGTCCGTCAAGTGCTTGAAAGCGGGGAAGCCGGGCCTAACGACCAAGTGGGACCGCAGTCGGCGTTGGCGTTCACCCTGACGAATGACCGGCTTCAGCATAAGATGGAGATTGTGAAAGCTCTGCTTGCTTATGGCGCGGACCCTTCTGCATTGCAGAACCCGGAACTGAATCCACCGCATCGGCAGAGCATGTCTGGCTCTCTGGTGCCTTCCACACCTGTCTCTACATTACGCGAAGGCATGGATCCTGCAACCAGGTATGCTCGGATCTACTGCAGTGATACCCGCAGGGTGGCTCATTATCGATCAGATACTACGTTAATCGAGCTGATAAGCCTGGCACACGACGGACATCACAACTAATCCACCGCTCTTTCTTCCGCCCACTGACCCGAGTTCAATATGACCTCATTGGCCAGGACTGTGCTATTGAACAACTATTCCGTGTCTTGAGTATGCACTCGCAGCAACTTGCAGTCGCACCGATCGTGGTTCTCCTCTGCGGTAAGTGCCTCTGCACCGGAAGAACCCCGCATGTAACTCATTAGACTCTCATATATAGGCCCCAGTGGTCACGGGAAGAGCTTGCTGGCGAGGAAGTGTAAGTCTACGACTCTATGGATGGTGCCTATTATTAATACTTGGATTCACAGTTGGAGCTCTTCTTGATGTTCCGACGCACACCGTCAACATGCCCACATTACGTTCGACGCATGATTTATGGCAGTCATACTCGATGAACCCGTACGAGGTACGTCCCTCTTTATTTCGGTCATGTACATTGTATACTGATGATTATCTTCAGGAACCTTCGAGTCACACCCTTGCTCAGTTCCTCCTACAGAACGAAGGCAAACGGTGTGTCGTTGTCTTGGATGTAAGCACGTTGAACACACTTAGCCGACAACATTCTGACCCTTACTTTCGCAGGAAATTGAGAAGACAGAGGATGAAAAGGCCTTATGGTCTCTTCTCATGCCATGGGAATTAGGTCAGTGCCTAATCATATCGCACTGCAACGAAATATTTACATAGCATAGGTCGTTGCTCGCCTGAGGCAGGAAAGCGCCATATCGATGTTCGCAATGTCATCTGGCTTGGAACTTCCAACATCGGGCACGATCTAGTGTTTGACCATAATGAGGCGCGCCCGGATCCTCATGCTCCAATTACTCGACCAGAGTATTTGGAGCTGACCGGTCTCCTCCGACCAAAAGTGTCATCTCGTCTCGGGGTGAGCTGCCATTATTTCGCAGTGTTGCGTTTCGCTGACGTACCTCGTGCTTCACAGGCGTCCTTGTTGTCTCGTGTGACAACCGTCTTGCCGTTCGTTCCGTTCTCTAAAGACGAGAAGAAAGCCGTTGCTGCCGAAGCGCTGTACACACTCGGCGGAGACCTGGCGCAGGGAATGTCACCTCAGGAAGTGGAGATCTTCATCGACCGTGCGTTACCAAGCTATTTACCTCAGGAAGGTGCAAGATCACTGTATAGAGCTGTATCGAGTCTACTGGTGGATCATGTTTAATATAGAAGTGCTCAAGCAAGCCATGGACCTCAATGGACTTGCTGACAGTGAAGAGCCAAGGATATCGCAACATCCAACCCAAAAGCGTCCCTCATCTTCGAGCATTATCAAGCGCTATGCCCTGGGCTCGCTATGCCTTGGACTCGCTCGAGCTGAGACTACCGTGAGGATCGATGACTTAGCACTTAGCGCTTACTACGCGCTACGTGTGTGCGTGTGTTCTCAAGGCCTTGCCAGTGTTGGTGCCCGATATTATTTCTTGCGCTCAAACTTCCCCGCAATGCTGCCCTGACGGGACTGCACTCCTCTGATTTGAACGTGCGGGAAAAGTGGCGCCTAAGATGGAACATTGTCGCCAGAACTACGCTGATTGGTAACATTGCTTAAAAAAGGCAAAAGCGGGTTCTACTAAACAGACGCGAGCTGAGCAGAGAGAGAGCGTAGGTAGTCAGTGAAAAGGGAAAGTTAAAGGATCGATTTCAACTGTGATACTGACATCGGCGCCAAGTAGAGCAACCAGGGCCCAGGTGTCCGGAAAGCTGTGTCGTCAAACAGCATACACCCAAAAGAGAACTGTTTAGCATCACTGTAATTCACTGCAGTACTTAGAGGAGAATGGCAACTCACAATTGGAGGCTCGGCGTAGGTCCTTCTCTGCGGCCGAAGTGGGCTATGAACACACCAACGCCGTCCGTTGAAGGTGATCAGGCGGTTATCGATTTATCTCGCGCAAGTGCGCGGGGATGTAGATGTCCGTCACGTAGATCGCCGGCCATTTGCATATCCTTGCGTTCCTTCGTGAAGTTCCTGATGGGGTACCTCGATAGACACGATGTGAACAGTACTAGGTACTATTGGGAGCTGAACTTCGGCCTGAATAGTAACCACTATGGATGTTCGAGATCTACCTCAGATTGAACACACAAGATGCAGTCACAAAAAGAAGGCAGTTTATGTGCCATCGCAATTGGGCCACGAGTGTGGTGGGGTTCGTATGTATGGCAGGAAAGTATGACCCTCAGGGGCTATGCATGCACGTGTTTCAGCTTTCCGACAGGGAAGTTTATTTCCGCCGTATGTCCGAACGCCACTCCCGCCTACATACTACATTTCATGAGAGCCGCGACAATTCGATTTCGTTATAAGCATCTAGCTTCTCGAACATGTGCATAAAGCATAATATTCCCCCCTCCACTTTTTGCAGATCTGACTCACTTACACCCAAGCTTCTCACTAGCTTTATCCAAGCTGGCTGCGATAAGATTACGGTATGCACGACCTTATCTAGGGAGTATGACAAGCGTTGATTGTTTCTCTCTCCATCAGTATCAACCGCATGGACGCTGGTGCCGTGGTGCAGCAGCGTCTTCGTCAGCTTCAGACTCAAGAGGATGAGTTGCAGAGCTCAGAGGCTGACCTCTTATCGCAACTCGAGAAGCTGCGCACAAGAAAACGAGGTGTTCATGCAGAGATTTCTCGGCTCACGAACGAGAACGCCTCAATCGCCCAGCTACCCGACGAGGTTCTGGTGGAGATATTCGGAAATTTTAGGGAAGAAGGTTGGCGAGATGGACTGCCGTTCCTGGTCCGCGCATCCCATGTTATCAAGCGCTGGCGAGCTTTGGCGCTTGCGACTCCCTCACTGTGGACCACTATTCAACTTCGCCCCACCACCCTTCTCCGCCAATACCCTGTCGATCTCATCGCCCACTATTTGCAACTCTCTGGCCCCAAACTGCTGGATATCTATGTTTTTATCTGCGAAGATCAGGACATAACTCCAGTGGCCGAGCTTTTGATTCCACAGATTGGTAGATGGCAGAAGCTCACCATAGAATCTGCGGATGAGCAAGCTCTCCAAACTTTCATAGCCGGGCTTTATAACGAATGTGCCCCCCATTTGGAGCATCTTCAGATCGATTTGGAGATTGACGATGAACAGGACGAAACGCTGTGGTCTGGCGATAATCAAACGCTAATGGGAGGTGCACCGTTGCTCTCCTACTTGGGGACCAGAGGAGTCAACATGCAGCTGTGGCTCCCACCGCTCGGCGCGGTCAAGTCCCTTTATTTTGCAGATTGCTATTCCGCCATCCTTCTCAGCTATGCGCGTTTAAAAGACATTTTGATGGCGTCAACATCATTAACCCACCTCGAAGTGGAGGGAATGGTCAACTGCTGCGCCGAGGACGAGTTAGCATTGATCGAATTGCCCCATCTAGTATCTTTAACCGTACTACCCCCAGACTACGTCAACCCAGTCCATTTTATGCGCAACATCTTCAGCGCCATTTCAACGCCAGCGCTGGAGACCCTTTGCCTCCGAAAAGTGTACGGACAGCAGTTCCGCGTCTTCCTCGAGACGTTCCGAAGCGCCAATTGGCATCCTGTCCTACACACACTCCGGCTCGAGTCCGTCACAGGACTAGAACACCTCACTCCGATATTCGCCCTTTCATCCCCCACCATCACACACATCTCTCTAAAATTCATCACCGATCCCGAGCCCATCCTGATGCTTCTAAGGAGCAATACCGTCGACCCTCTTTGGCCACGGTTAAAAACCTTGACTGTAGGTCCGGGGAACAACGCATTGCTTCGCTCCCTGATATCCGACAGGATAGCGGTCGGCACGCCACTCACGCGCCTGCGGTACGCGACTGAGTCACGTGCAACATTTGATACCCTTCCGGATGGCGAAATGGCTTGGTTCAGGGAACGGCTGGATGTCGAGAATGTGGCTTACCACGATATGTAACGGTTGCTGCACGAATTCCATATTTTAAATTTCAAAATCAGTGTAGTTGCCGTCGGCGTGGTAAACTGATACAAGAATCCAGGAAAGCTGATTATCAGACCGCAGCAGCACGCAAGATGGCCTGATACGCCAGCTCGACTTCCAACAATGCCATGTACACCGTTGACAGGACTCGGAAGGATCAGCCAAGTGTAAACCGAGTATAACAACGACAGCGCCTTCGCTGAGAACAAAGGCGTTTGGTTACAGATGCCGAGACTTGTCGCGCCTTCCTGAACCGTCACAATGCGAGAACAAAAGACATGCCATCCTCAATGGGAACCACCTGCAACCACCCGAAACTCTCTTATAAAGTCGGACATATGGCTAACCATTTCCACCCAGTTCCCCTCGGTTTCATCTCGGTTGTCCTTTTCCTTCTCTTCCGTCTGCAAGTCACGATCGTTGGTGCTGGCCCGCCATAATTCCACAGTCATTCCCTTTACTCTGATTTAAATAACGACCTTGAAGGCTCAAACATGTCTCGTGGATGTGAGTAAATTCTTCTAGAAATATGGATCCCCAACTAATTGCGGGCATGGCAGATACTTTCATCGCACTCAACGCCATTAGGGCCTTGAGCATCGTGGCCTTGCTGCTGGTCTTCTCCAGCAGCATATTCGTCATGGTTACCGATGTGCGCGCTGTTAACCAGTTCGTCTCGGCCAAGCAATCAGGAAACTCCACCATGGACTTGGATTACGATTACATCGAGTGCGTATATACTCTTGATGATCGAACTCACACTCGAATGCTCATGAACATCTGCAGAGGCTCCACCGTGCCTAACCAAACTGCCGGTGCATTCTGGGCGGTTTTGAACAGGCTCCTCATTATCTTTCAAATCGTCATCCTCATCCTGGCAGAAGTTGAATGGCCAATGTTCTTCTTCGATCGCTTCTTCCCTGTCCTTGGCTCGTCATTTGGTCTCGGTGCTCTTGGTATCTTCCAGGCATTGTAAGCATCTTATGATACGGGTCTTTCTGCCAAGTCTAACTTATTGTCCCGTAGAATCGGTGCAGCCATTCTGTCACACCATGTTGACCAGTTCAGCCTTGTGTCAGCATTTTTCCTCTTTGCTCTTGGATGCCTCAACATGTTCATCGGGCTTGTCTTCCGTGATTTCGCCAAGGAGAAGCGGGCTCTCTCGTCGTGGCGCTCTGAGAACAAGAGCGTCTTGCCCACGCACAACCCCAAATTCTCTGGCACGAATTCATTCATTTCACGCTCTTATTATGAAGAGAAGAGGCCCGAGAGTGGCGACTTCGGAATGGCTCCAGGATCTGACAAAGGCTATGGATTCGGAAGGCAGGGAGAGAAGCAAGCTGGACTTAAGGGTATGCCCTTTCTCTTGAAGGTTATGAATATGTGTTTGCTAACACTTCCCTCCCATAGGCTTCATCCTGAAAGCGCCGGAGGAATCACTCCCTCGTTACGCCCCTAAGATCTCTACCAGCCGCCCTGTCTCTATCCGCTCTGGCACCTCCGAGTCCAGCAGCGCTGCCGGCTCTGCACGCCACGCTCACCACGCCCAACACTCGCAGCACTCTCGGGAATCTAGTATTTCCAGCGAGTCAAGCCATAGCCATACCGACGTTGACGTCGAAGATGAAGATGAAGAACATGAGCTGCCTGGGCACGCTTCACACACACACTCGCGGTCCGGTACCCCTGTGCCGACATTTAAATCTAGCGCCACCGCGCTGTAATGGAAAACGAAGACAGTCTTGCAGACGATATTCAACCGAACATTTAGTACCTCCCTCCTAGTACTTGTATCATAATTACTTGCATCTCTTAGGACATCATAATGGAACTGGCTGCGCTACCCCCATCTACTTGTTTTGTGAACGCGACATGATATCGCCAGCGTTGTTTCAAGCATCGATAACACTAGGGACTTGTACCTCTGATTCACTCCCCAAACCTGTATGTTGTAACTGAGAAAGACGAGCATGCTTCCACAACCCACGAAGATGCCAGTCGAGATCCTCAGGAATCCGCCCATCCAAATCGGTTGTTATACAGACAAGAGTGGCCTCGACACGAGCGTTGATGGTCCTGTAGATCGTGGTGCGTCTTAAAGTTTAGAACGCACCAGCATGTTACGAGTCCTTATGTTTACATAAGCAGGACTCGTTTTATAATGAAGCTCTTTTCAAGTTACAGTGAGCTTTCCATTAGGCGCTCGTCCCCCAGTTATCCGGTCCGTGTCTCACGCCACTGCTCCATTCTAGCAGCTTCTAGAATTTTCTTTTATACACTTGTGGGCATGCACCGGCTCTCTGTTTGGATGCCAATCGCACTACACCGTCTCGTCGTAAGTAACGCCAATCGCACTACCCGTCTTATGTGACTCGTTGTCACGCGTCTCGCTCGATCGCGTTCACTGCTGTTGACTCAAAACAGGGTGGAAATGGCTGCTATGATGTGACTTGACTTCACGTCGTTGTATCATCGGTGAGTCGCCGCTATTACGATACCTCATAGTATGTTTGACTTCAGTTCGTTTCATCATCGAATTTTTATACCGATCGTTGACTATATAGTAAACATTGCTATTTCATCTCCACCATCGTCGTCATCATATCCTGTTTCGCGCTTCACCACCATTGTCTGTTGTATGCGTTTGTCGCTGTCAGATTTCATCTTCGCGATCCTCGCCGACTGCATTTTTTGATAAGCCTTATTGATTATTTAATGTCAATTCGTACCTTGCTGAACCTGTCGTCGAGCAGTGTCAGTCCTCGCAAGACCAATTCCAGTCTGTTTGTGCCGCTCCGTGTTTGGAATGCTGCAAAAGACACTTGGACCTCTATGATGTCTCCGGGCAGGAAAGTCGCAGGGTCCTTCTCAATGTACAGAGTATATGTCAGTGCCGGCTACAGAGATTGCAATATCAAATGTTGCCTGTTGAAATTGCACCTGCGCGCTACGTGGGTATTTCGCTTTCATCATCTGACTATTGCCTGATATTTCCGTGCAGCATGAGTGATGCGACTGTCCATTGAGCTAGCCAGGAAGTTATAGCAATGTATCAAGTTTATAATGGATGGGATTTAGAAGGCGTCTACGGAATACACTATTTATGAGGCCTTACCGAATACAACGAAGCCTTATATCATTACTACTTATTGGTGTCCATGCTCGGGCTCTATCCCCCTATCGGGACTCGTACATGCCGCTTGCCGGCCCTCACCCCCAAGTACACTATCATGATTTGGTGCGTCGGTGGTGTATATTCGGCGATGCATTCGAGTGGTGAGGCTGAAAAGCAATTGTGGGAAATCATTGTCGATCTAACAATTTCTCTCAATATTAAGTATCGTGCACACGCATACGCACACATAGCGTGCTTCGTTCAATACTGCTCTATACCAAAAATCCCTCAGTACTATTGACTCTCGCAGTCATCCAGGTGATCGGGCCACAATCATCGCCTCGGCACATTTTCTGATCTTCACAACCCACACATTCCCAGTCGAGGACAGCTCCACCTTCGCCACCTGCCTCTGCGAAGCACGCTGCACAAACAGTCGTTGCGCTGCAGTTATCGCAACGTTCCACCTTTCCTGTTTCGCAGCATTTGTTGCAAATCCACTCTTGGCATCGAGGACAATTCCAGATGGTATCATCATTCTTGGCACAATCGACACAATACCACGAGTGCCCATCATCGATGCAACGAGCGCCGCCATCCAGGACACATTCCCCGCACATCTTGTTCTTGGCCGACCAGCAGCCATACCCGCCACATTGCTTGAACTGAGGAATATCCACGTCCACGTTGGCCAGACAGGCGCTGCATGGCTCCAGCTTCGGAGTGTGTACACGCGGTGTAACGGCTGTCGAGCCCTTGGGAGGGTAACCAGTTTTTTCGCTGTCAAAAACTGGGAGTCCTATGCACCAGGTCTGCTCTTGGCGGCAGTGCCAGCTAGCACAACTGGGACACTGCGCCAGGATAGGTTTGCTTCCGGACAGCGTTCGGCATGGTTGACAGAATGATACCGATGTGTGCTCCGTGCAACGCTCAATGCCATCTAGATTGTGTCCTTCACAGGCCGCCGCTGGGCTTCCAGGACAGGAAACAATATTGCAGCCGTTGCATGCAATCAGACCCTCAGTGCCACAGAGCAAGCACCGATCGGCGGCCCAGCGGACATCTATACCCTCGTCACCCACCAACTTGTGGGTCTGGAGACGTGCATAGTAGAGCGAGCGAGCCTATGAAGCTAATTAAGTCAAGGAGTTGAGGGTAAAGGCTGGTGTCTGACCAAACGCGCTTCCTTTTCAATAGCAGCAGCCTGCAAAAGTCGAGCCTTCTCGATCGCGGCAGCCTGTAAAATTTCTTCCTCGATCCTCTTCTGCTTTTCCGCAAGCGGTGCATTGGATTTCTCATAGATGTGACTCCTAACGAACTCCGAGTCTGCGCGTACGCTATCTGCTAGCGGGCATTGCGCGTTCTTCAACTCATCGTGGATCTTCATCTCCCCCAAGTCTATCGTGAAATGTAACGCCTTGCGTTGACCGATTTCTCCATCTTTGAGCGCAAGTAGGATAACGCCTGGCTGGGTATGTGTATCGTTGATGCTGGTTTGATATGTCAGTGACGGTACAATCCACTGACGGTCCAAGTCCTTGGGCTGATGACCATCAGGGGAGCATTCCCGATAGACCATCTGTATGATGCGAAGGATTGCGGGTCGCAGGGCATTCCATTCTCCCTTTGGGTCTAGAGAAAGAGTCTGTTGGGTCGACATGATGACAAGGACTTAGGAGGAAGAAAGACTCGACGACGCGCCTAAATAGTCACAAGTGTGACAAGCATGCCTTTCGTTTGTGACGTGGCGCGTTTTCACCGCTTTCCTCTGACTCATCCATGTCTCCATCATTCAAACGATTACGGGCCAGCGCGTACCACGGTCTACCTCTTGCCCTTCACATCCGAGCCATCGCCCAGGCCCGATGTGCTGTTCCTGCTGTTCCGCTGCCCTGGGGATACGGTCACATCCTGAACTGTATAGTAACGCCCAAACCTGTCCAAAACCTCGCTTGTTTGTGGCTATTTTTGGATCGACTGAATCGCTGGACGCATTTCGCCGCTGCCGGATGGTAGACCTATCGCATGCTCGAATGCTGCGGACTGACACGTCGGGGTTATCTCTGGAGTCGATGCGGTGCATATCTTGCTGGACTTCTGGCGAAAAGCTCGCACTATTGGCGTGTTCTTGCGTTGGACAAGACAGGTACTATCGCCAAGTTCTCCTTTTCACACCGCTTATGGCTCCCGTGGACCCCCCTTAAACCATTTCCGACCCACTCTGCTGGGGTGCTGGGAGCAGTTGGGGGCCGGGCGGAATGTTAACATCCCCTGCAGGAACCAGGGCAGGCGAGGCTTCTGGGATCTGAATATCAATATCAATCTCCACTTCATCTCCACTTCGAAGTTCGCCAGAGTAAATATAGCCGTCCGCATGGCCGTCCGGCGGCGTCATCCTCCGTCATCCTGGGTGCTAGATAATTATAATCTAATGAACCCGTATCGCCAGCCTATAAATAGGGAGGTGGCTGCAATCGTTATCTCTCATTCTTTACTACAAACTACTCACCCCCCTCACCCACCCACCCCAACACACACTTCATCATGGATTACGTGGCAGACGCAGTCGCAGCGGAGAAGGGCATGACCGAAGGCCAAGGCGTCACGGGCAAAGTCGAAGATGGCGTAACCGACGGCGCCGCCAACAACTTCATCGACAAGGAGCTTTCCGCAGGAGAGGCTGATATGGGTTTCGTGCGTGATCAGTCTTACTGTTGTTTCTCGATTGTAGTACTGATTCAGACTATGGCGTGGACAGAGCAACAGCGGAATGGAAGGAGCGGCTGAGAAAGGTCTCGATGGCTTCATCGATTCCAAGGTCGACAATGAGATTAACGAGCGCATCTAAATCTATGATGTGTAAGATACCCCATCTGGGATTGCATTTTCTTTTTTCGCTGACAGCTATCCATGTTCACAGCGCCTTTTACTCGGGAACGATGTAGAGGGGTGTTTTGATAACCAATGTAACCAGGATGTACCACGATATAATGTAAAAAAACATAAATATGCCGATTTGGTATAAGCGGTGAGAATTAAAATGCAATTCGCATACTGAAATGCGAGTACAGAGCAATACTGAGTACTGTAGCAATATGCTACACAAGTCCATGACACAAGCAAAAGCAATAAGCGCCTTGCCTCTATTGTACATGCTCTTCTCTGGCGCGCCTCATTCGTGAAGGCGGCGGAGTGGGTATAACGGTCGTCTGAGTCGCTTCCGTCCTCTTCGCAGCTGCAGCTGCAGCTGCAGGCGCTCCAGTATACGCGACGTTGATCGCGGCAGTGACCGTCGTGATAGTGTACGTGGCTGCACTCCCATAGACCTCGTCGTTACACACTCCCGTTCCTGCGCCTATCATAGTGCAGTATTGCGCACCGCCGACATTGTATGTCGTGTCGGTGAAGGCGTAGGACACATCGCTCGCGCCTGCGACTACCGTGACTGCCGATAAAGGTTAGCCTTGATCCCCCCGCATGCGTTTGAACAAACGTACTAGTGTAATCGGAGGGTATGGTCGAAGGGCCAGTTGCAGCCCCCTGCACCAGTTGCCAAGTTGTCCTTCCGTTCCCATCAACCCCGAGTTGATTCGCAGCGGAAACTCCCATATCCCAGGAAGGGTTCCATCCTGGCCACCACAGCGCCCAATCCGCCTTGACGACTGTCTCGGATGTCAATTCATTGCAACAGAGAGCAGAAGAGCTCCGACTCACGAGCAGCAGGAGCGAGAGCACATATGAGCCATAAACCGATCATTCTAGGCAGCAAAAGTAAACTGAAGTAGTTGGAGGGTTATGGTCGTGGGTTGTTGGAGATCGGCGGTTCAAGGCTTTGGAGGTTGTTGCGCATGACCGCATGCTTTATATTCTTGAATAGCTGTGCAAGCGGCATGCAACAGGCCGCCAGCATGGGCCAGGCATTATGCACAACCAAATATAAATATACATGCCGTCCGGCGGCGTAATGTGTATTGCCGGGTGGTGGTAAGATTCGGTTTATATTTTCGACATCAGACAATCCCACCAAGGGCGCCGGCGGAGGTGCGGCTATGTCTGCCAACGCACAATTTTCATGGAGCGCAAAATTATTGGGGCCCAAAACCTAGTGAACTTGGGTGTAATTCGAAGCTCAACCCAACAACAAGAATATTTATCAAGTAAGATATTACAAAATTAACAGCCTAAGAACCAATAGTAACTGTTCGTATATTACACAGCGGTGTCTTATGCCACCAGGAGTTGAAATCAAGAAGGAGTAATGCCTAGTAATGCCTGCAATGTCCGTGCCTCAGGCCTGATTAATTGTGGAAAGCCGCGTTGATTTTTTGCTGAGTGAGGTCTGAGTTGGGAAGAGCCGTGGTCTCTCGCGCCGGGGAGTTGGAATTTGAGCCTAGTGGAGTTTGACCCCACCTAGGGGTGATCAAGCCGCTGCCTCCGGCTCCATACAAGAACCCGCCACTTATGCCTTCGAGAGTATTCGAATAGCCTGATAATTGTCGCATGAGTATGTGACCAGCAAAGAAGGGTGTACTGCGCTAACCAGGTACGAGAACACTGTCCCAGAAATTCCCGCTGAGTATGCTATCCATAGACATCATTTCCGAAGTGCTGCCATCCTCTGCAGCAGCCATGGTTGGTGGGAACGTGGACATGTCCGCGACCGGGCCCATCTCGCTGTCGAATTGGAACTCATTCATCATGTCGTTGCCAGTGTTCAAGCTCGGATGTCCTGGCATTTGATTCATGAAGGCTCCCATCTTATTGATGTCTACATTCCCGTTTGGACCGATATTGTCCTGCGGTTCGGACGCTTGCCCGCCTTGGCCCGAGACCTCAGCCGACTCCTTGATCCTCGAGTTGACGAGAGCCCGGATCAGGCTACTATAGAGAGCCGGAGCGTGATGCGGATTAGCGGCAACGCCCTCAAGTGTGTCGGCAACGTCCTTGACTAAATTGAAGGTCTTGTGCTCGTTGTCGAGGAACGCTCGGAATTCCGTGCGAACAAGCTATCGACAGTTAGGATGAGAAGAGTCCAAGCAGATGATAATGCCTCGCACCTTCAGTAAACTCAGGAGAGCATACGAGATCATAACGAAATGAGAGTCAGGCGAGTACTTCAAGAACCCTCTCGGCCCCAGGTCGTCCCGCACCATGAGAGCGCATGCAGTAGCAGACGAATGACACCGCGCAAAGAAGTGCCCAATGTCAACGGCCGAACGCTCCATCGCGTTCTGCAATCCAAAGGAGTTCAATACAAGCATAGAGTAGTGAAAGTAGAAATTTCCGATGAGACCCGGATAAGGAGTCATCGCGATCTCAGCTAACAGAGATGAAATCAGCTGGCGTGGTTTGGAGGACATCTCAGGCAGACTCACCTTGGCCACCCAGCCCCCGAATATTGTTCCATTCTTGGTGCCATGCGAGCACTTGCGTTTCGATGGTTTTGATGACGAGTAGGTAATCACAATCTACCTGTAGCCCCGATGGCGAGTTCGTACCAGAGTAGAGGAAATCTAAACTCCGTGAAAGGATGCGTTGCAATTCCTAATGGTTTCGAATGAATACAGGAGGATGACAAGATCAGGGATAACTTACAGAGTAAGCCGCCAAAGATGCATCTTGTGGGTTAGCAGACCCTGAGCGGTACCATTGCGAGGCGGTACGGATGATGTAACTATGAACAATACGTTAGCCAAAACTCAAGCCAAATGACAGTTGCTACACACTCTTCTTTCACCGAGTATGGCTTTCCCATCTGCGCACTCGCACTCCTGTCCAGACAAAAGCACAAAATCCACGTCCGCTCTCGATTGTGCACCTCCTTATCCCTCGCGCGGCCCTCAGGGGTATTTTGGCTTGCCACAGCAGTCTTGCGGTGCAGATTGAGATCGGTCGCCATCCGAATGGCCATACCGAGCATCAGCCATGTCTTGTCTTGTTCGTAACGCTCAACAGCTCCGCACCCATACAGAGTGATGAGTAGGTAGGCTTGGACGATCTCGACAGACTTGTAGCCCTGTGCAGGAACGCTGAATGCGAGTTTCTTCGCGAGATCCGTGAGGCGTGGATGCAGCTCAGGCCGAACGGTATAGAACTTGGCAGCGATGGCACAAACTGATATGCGGCATTGAGTACTGGATGTAAATCGACAAATGAGGCAGCTCACTGGTTGTCAATAAAAATGGAGAGCGTGAGCAGACCAAGGATGGTGTGTGGAAGTCACGGTCCATCAAACCGGTGTGCATCTGCATATGTTGAATCAGACGAAATCGCGACTGTTATGGAAACACAACTCACGTTCATGTGATCGAAGTAACTGCGCAAGAACAGTTGAGAATACACAACGAAAATCAGGGCGAAGGACTAACATGTCAAATAGAGCTATCACGTCCTCCGTGCTCACAAAGCTTAGCATCTCAGGCTGTATCTGGCGCTCGATATATAACCGCCGCAGGGGCAGTATAGTCATCGGGCCTAACGGTACAGTAGCGGGATTAGCTCTAGCGGGTCATCGAGTCGTAAAATGGGACGGACCCGGTTTGAAATACAGATCACTTGCTACCCCTACCTTCTGGAAGTCCCCATCGGTACTAGGAGCCTCTCCAGGCCTGATGCTGTGCCCGGTCCCGGCTTGTGCTCTTCGGTTCGCCAGACTTGCCTCCGCGAGCAGACCAAGCGGGTTGAGAGAATTGTCTGGAAGTGAGTGCAATTTAGGCGAGCCAGGTTGTGCGAACTTTACGGGCAGTTGTTGTTGTTGTTGTTGGTGCGAATGTTGAAACGAAGCAGACCTCTCGATGGAGGGAGGGGGCGAAGGGGAGGTGAGGAGGGCTTGAGTGACGGCTGTTTGACCTGTCGGAGAGGGGGATCTGGAAATGTAGGCTGATGCAATGTCCGGGTTACCGATTGAACGGAGGACGGAGTCGAGGGTGCGTTCCATTTTGCGTAATGAACGTGTGAGTATTTCATGTTTTCTGTTTCGCCAATCAGCTCTGCGAAGATACGTTTCAGGGGATAAAGCTTACTTGGAAGAACGCTTGCCACGGTTTGACTCCTCAAATATGCATTCGTGGTTGCCCGTAGAACAGCGCTTGCAAGGCGGGCCTTGCTCTGCGCCGACACATTTCATCTTGAGACGACGACATACGGTACATGCTCTGGCAGGACGTTCATCAGTGGAGCGGGTATACATATTGACAATGCGTACCTGGAACCCCTGGTTGGTTTCGCTTTACCACCCTCTTCTTTCTCAGCCGAGGGACTATCGACGTGAGATTCATCATCATCATCCTTGCGTGGCTTCTTCCTGGTGTCACCCGAAAGCGAGGACGAAGGCCTTTTTCCATTATTATTGGATGAGTACATATGATCGGGGGGAGTTCCGACCGTCTCGGAACCCTGGGAGGACGGGGAGGACATGCTCGACTGCAGGGATAGGTGGGGAGGAGGAGGCATACTCTGTGGGTGGTGATGTTGTTGCTGCTGCTGCTGCTGCTGATAAGGGTAGTATGAGGGATATGAACCCAGAGAGGGATCGAGGGGCATTGGCGGAGACTGTACTGGAGGTTGCATAGAGCGCTGATGGTCTTGGGGATTGAAACGGGGAGGCATGGTTGCGCTCAGATTATCGGCACACCTGTTTGGTGCCTTGGTTTGCGAAGACCTACTAGTACACTAAAATTCAAATGAATGTCAGGTCTCGCGACTGATCGACATACCTGGTCCGCTTCTCCGAATGTTAAGAATGTGGATGGGGATAGCAAACAACTCCGAAATAATAGCTTCCTGAATGACCTATATCGACCTTCCAGATGATGTTCAACGCTTGAATCCGCAGGGAGGCGGTATGAGATGCAGGTTATGAGACTCCAGCACAGTTGGTTTCGTCGTCCGACGTCGAGAGGAGAATGACAGGGCGTATCACGTAAAGTCGACGCAGCGCCGATTCGGGTCCTGAATCCCGCCACATTCCTGCCCCGGAATACCCCAGCCCAACCCCAGGAACTAGATAAAATTGTCGATGCAGTGCGCTGGGTAGAAAAGGTTCATGTATAGCGCATGTGTACATTAGGCCTCAAGGCACTTTGTGCTCTAACTGTTCAAGAAAACTGCATCACCAATTATCGAAGCTCTAATCTGACAACTGTTCCATGACTCCATAGATTCTTGAGCTTGCAATGGTTCTTGAACACTTTATCGATAGCAGTATGTTTAAAGATTGAGATTCAGCTTGACCTGTCGGGTGTCAAGGAGCTAAGTGACCTGCGTTGAGGCGAATAACGCACAGCTTACCTCAGAGATCCTCCGGTCAATTTCCTTTGCAAGAGCTTCCACAAATTGAGGGAAATTGAGGGCCATTTTGTTTGAGCAGCTTGCGCATCGACCAGCCGCGGTCTTGACCGTTTTCTGGCTTTCCTGAGCCACCCCCCCGCTACAAAAGGCGTCGATTGCAGTATTGGTTGTTGCCATATACTCCAACAACCAAGGATGAGTCGGCACCTCAATTTTTTTGTTTGGATATTTTCGAGATGGGGTAGCCATATAAAATATGGTCTCTGTGCCTTCCGGACATTCAACGAGTCCGACAAGCTTCTCCGTGATCCAAGACCCGGGGTTCCCTGTGGCTTCTTTGGCTGATTCAATGCAGCGCCTATGATAAAGAAGCACTTGTTGTAAAAGCCCAGCGTGAATTGAGCTGAGCTCTGCGAAATCGGGTTTGTAAAACAAGGGATGTAGGAGCGTGGATCTGGCAGCTGTGATCGCCTGGTTGGTAAGCCCGTGATGGCATGCGATGGTGTACACCCGAAGAGGCTCTGTTGTAAGGAATGTGGGGTCGACGAGCCAACCAACTGCGAGCTCGCGCACTCCTTTCATCTCGTACTTTCTCGCGGCCTCCAAAAGCCCATTGACTTCAGCGAGGTTGGTTGGTTTTCCTACTAGTTCTTTCAAGTTGAATGACACCGGGTAGCAGAGTGCCAAAAGGCGCTGCAGTGTAGCGCTGTTCTCGGAAAATTCCACCACAGGTAGCCCATCAACTGTCTCATCGACACTATTCGCGGAGTCGCCTTTGCGAGGTAAGTCCAGCATATCTTTAAAAATAGGAGAGTTTATTGACAACAGGAACTTGATAGTTCTGTATTTAATCCCATTGGATGAGCGTATGATGATATCCGCGTCTGGATGGTTCAAGGATTGGTTGGTGGTCATTGATGACTAGATCGGTACTGGGTGCTTGCCGATGGTGAGAGTTGGGGAGAGACGGTTCGAGAAGCCTGAGACAAACGTAGTAGCCCCGCACCAGCGTGGTTCAAGTGGATGCTTAATTAACATGGTTCAACCTAAATTTGGAGATTGTCGGAGCCAACAAGACACATGGATATTCGTCGACCAATCGTCGACAATGATTGAGAATTCCAAGCAAATTTGTCACGCGGCCCCAGGCAAATGAAGAGTGTAAATGGCAAGAGAGAGTACCTCTGGCAAGAAGTTTGTAGCAAGCAGCGCGACTGTCAATACGCACTTTTTCGAAGTCCACGCCGTGTTCCAGAGAAATTTTAAAGTCCGCGATCCTTGGCCGAATTTGACGGCCTGACACCCATACTACCAACTCACTACATATCGTTCTCAAACTCCTGCCACCATTGCCTGTTGCAACCATGACCTTGGCCCTGGATATTCAATCAGAACTGGCCATCTTTCAGTTCCTGGAAGAAGACCTGCGATCTATCTCGCTAACCAATGAAGCCGAAAGGCTACAGTTGGCGGAGATCATCGCAGCTACGGCCCCCCAAAACGCCGCGGAGTTCTACTATGAACCACAGCTGTCAGATCAAGAGATCGCTCTGCAGCTTTTTACTTCGGAAAACCACTTCGCGCTAGACCATGCGTACGCCGAGCTTCTGCAGAGTGAGAACGCGACGTTCGCCATCAGTATGCAAGAGGCCCAGCGACTTGCAGCCGCAGACCAGAAGGCGCGCATCGATAATCAATTTGCACAGAAGCTGCAAACCACTCTGGATGAGGATGAGGATGAGGACGACGAGGAGCTTGGAAACCATGACCATGTCGACGCAGACAGGTAACGTCCCACCAGCACCGTCTACACTTTGTTTATTGAAAACATGATGGTAGTATGCTTGGACGAGAAACGATCGACGAGATTTTGGTGAGTAGGTAGCGACTACAGCATATACGACTTGAGCTCATCGTCACGTAGGCATCAGACCCTAACTCCAAAGACAAGAGCAAGGGTAAAGGTAAGGCAGTCGATTTGGGATCTTTAGCAGATCGTGCAACAGACTCTAGGCCCCGTAAGTGTTTAGAGTATCGATATCCCTGTATCTTTCTAATGATGTATTGTTCTTGAAGTCAAACATGCAAGTGACGCGTCCATTAGTCCGTATCCAAGCTGTGGGATATGCGGAGACATCTTTCAAGACACATACTCGCCAATGATGGCGACGGAGACCGCCAATTCGTCGAAACGTATTCCATTCGGTCTCCGGCTGCCATGCCCTGGCAAGCACCCCTACTGCGTGAACTGTCTATCACAGTACATTTCGAGCAAGCTGGATCCCGATGGCAGCGGCAGCGTCAAGGATGGTCGCATTGTGTTCCCCATCCGCTGTCCTGAGTGTCCGGCCGACAAGTGGACTGAGGGTATCCCAGATACTGTTGCCGTGAAGGTACTGGCCAAGGATATCGCAGACCTCTGGGTAAGCTCAATTCGTTATCGTTTGTGCGTCGTCCACAGAGGTTAACCCTGGCCTTTTTAAGCATTATCAAAAACTGCTGGATAGCCAGCCAAGGTACTACTGCCCCAACAAGTCGTGCTCGGCATTGGTGCAAGTGGACGAATCTTCGACTGATCCACAGGCTATATGCCCACTTTGCTCGATGATCTTGTGCGTCCCATGCAAAGTGCAATGGCACGACGGTGAATTTAAATCCCCCCCGAGCTCCACGACTCTTCACTGATGAAGCCTTATCATGTAGGATACACGTGCGAAGAATACCAGGTACATAATTTGTCGCTTATGAGCAATACACGGCGCTGACACTCCAATTATTTACAAGGCTCTGCCGGCGGAGGATAGATCAGCAGAAGATCTACTCTTGCTTCGATTGGCCAAAGTGAGTTCGATTCACAATTGCTTATCCCACCAGGTATTGATACCATCGTGGCCATCGTTAGAAAGAGAAGTGGCGTCGATGCAATAAATGCAAGGTGCGACGAGGAGAGAAAGTGTCGGTAATGCTACTTACAGTTTTGACAGGGAATGATCGAGCTAGTATCTGGTTGCAACCACATCACTTGTGTTTGTGGTAGTCACTTCTGTTTCCAATGCGGAGGTGGGTGACTCGTTGTCCCGGGGGATCTGATAATGACCATGTTACCGCAGCCGATTGGAACATCAAAGAAGTCAAATGTACACGCGGCGGAGGATGCCAGCTTTGGGAAGACGATGATCAGCTATTGGACCAAGATCAGCGTGGGGCCGCAGCCCAACAGATGCCCCCTGCGGCACCTCGTGCACCTGCTCGTGCACCCGCCCGCCCGCCTGTATTCGCGCCCGCACCCGTATTCGCACCCCCACCTCCACCTCCCGTACTCCCGTGGTATGCACCACCTCGTTATGATAATCCACCTCCGAGATACGTAAACCAAGCCGTGGATTTCGATTGGATACACAGCCCAGGTAAGGGCATATCAATCAACGGCCGCTCATGCTAAAGATGTGTTGTAGATGCGGGCAGTTGGAACCATAACTTCACCGCCGATATGCTCAATACTTCTACCTGTGGCTACTGTGGCAGCGGTCACCCCAATCTCCGAGGCCTAGAGCACCATCTGGCGAACGTCCGCAGGCATCCCGTATTCTCGTGCTGCGGTAAATTATTCCGTGAGAGACATCATTATGAACAGCATCGAGACTCTGGTTGGGACCATCACGATACCTGCATTCGCGGCGAGGATGCATAATGAACTACTTTACATCTTAGTAGATTGTATACATACACATGTCACACATACACGCAGTTACATTCGGATTGCTTCGAATCTCACTCTTACGTGACCAATGATTGGGTCCCTTGTACCATATTTTGTATCGAACGAGGCAGCAGTTTGCCAAAAGAAGCTGCTGTTTAGCGCTGTTCTCGACTGACGCTATGATATGCATCTGGGTAAGAGAAAAGGGAAAGACGTCAAAGGATTAGTGAAAGGTGAGGCCATGAGGATTCTGTGTCGAAAGGGTGACCGGTGACCGTCGGCAACAGTATGCAATGAGGCCATGGCATCGCGGGCGGTCTCACGCCCACGGCTGTCAGTATTCAAAGTCCGCGACACTGATGCACGTTGGACAGTTTGATACGAATTCTAATCCTCTGACTTGCCTTTAACACCCCCGCTACTAACGCACTGATATCGCTTTCAAACTAACCATCATCTTTTTCAGCCATGGCCTTAGCCATAGATTATCAATCGGAGCTGGCCATCTTCAAGTTTTTGGAAGATGACCTACGGTCTATCTTGCTCACCGATGAAGCCGAAAAGATGCAGTTGGCGGAGATCATCGCAGCTACGGCCCCCCAAAACGCCGCAGAATCCAAGCATGAACTTGAACCACAGTTATCCGATCAAGAGATTGCGCTGCAGCTTTTTGCCTGGGAAAACAACTTTGCGCTGGATCGTGCATACGCCGAGTTGCTTCATAGCGAAGACGCATCGTTCGCTATCAGCATGCAAGAGGCCCAGCGACTTGCGGCCGCAGATCAGAAGGCTCGCATTGATAACGAGTTCGCCAAGATGCTTCAAACTACTTTGGATGAAGATGTGAATGGCAATTTTGACAATTGTGGTGACGCAGACAGGTAAAGTCCAGCCAGCGCCGCTATTACATAAGTGAGTATGATTGAAACCTGTGACCACAGTATGCTCGGGCAAGATGCGATCAGCGAGATCCTGGTGAGTAGCTGTAAATTACAGTTTCTATGACTTGATTTCATGGTTGTATTAGTCATCCGACCCTAATTCCAAAGGGAAGGGTAAGGGTAAAGGCAAGGCAATCGATTTAGATTCGTCCGTAGCGCACATAGCAAACATCACGCCGCGTAAGTTTTCAGAATGATGACCTCCCTACATCTTCGTAACATTTCACATCTACGCAGCAAACTATGCCAGCGATAAGTCCGCTAGTCCTTATCCGAGCTGCGGAATATGCGGAGACGTCTTTCAGGACACGTATTCGCCAATGAAGGCGGCGCAAACCGCCAACTCATCGAATCGGCTTCCATTTGGTCTCCGGTTGCCATGCCCTGGCGAACATCCCTACTGCGTGAACTGCTTATCACAGTATGTCTCGAGCAAGTTGGATCCCGATGGACATGGTGGCGTACAGGATGGTCGTATCGTATTCCCTATCCGCTGCCCTGAGTGTCCGGCCGACAGGTGGACTGGGGGCATCCCAGATACCGTCGCCATGAAGGTATTAGCCAAGGATATGTTAGACCTTTGGGTGAGCTCAATCCGTCAACTTTTCTGTTCGTGGAGGTTAATCCTGGCCGTAACCGTTGTAAGCATTACCAAAAACTCTTAGATAGTCTGCCGCGGTACTACTGCCCAAACAAGTCGTGTTCGGCATTAGTGCAGATGGACGAAACTTCCACGGATCCACAGGCGACTTGCCCACATTGCTCGATGATCTTGTGCGTTCCATGCAAGGTGGAATGGCACTACGGTAAATTGGTGCCTCCTCTGGGCTCAATGGTCTTTAACTGACGGAGCCTTTGCATGTAGGATACACGTGCGAAGAATACCAGGTATAGCCTTTGTCACATATGAGCAATATACAGCTCTGACACTCCAATTATTTACAAGGCTCTGCCGGCGGAGGATAGATCAGCGGAAGATCTGCTCTTGCTTCGACTGGCCCAAGTGAGTTCGATGTATGATTGCTTATCCACCAGGTATTGATACCATCGCGGTCATCGTTAGAAAGAAAAGTGGCGTCGATGCAATAAATGCAAGGTGCGACGGGGAGAGAAAGTGTCGGTAATTGCGCTCACAGCTTTAACAGGGAATGATCGAGCTAGTATCTGGTTGCAATCATATCACTTGTGTTTGTGGTAGTCACTTCTGTTTCCAATGCGGAGGTGGGTGACTCGTTGTCTTGGAAAATCTGATGATGACCATGTTACCGCAGCCGATTGGAATATCAAAGAAGTCAAATGTTCACGTGGCGGAGGATGCCAGCTCTGGGAGGATGACAATCAGCTACTCGACCAAGATCAGCGCAGGGGTGCAGCCCAGCAGATTCTCCCAGCGGCACCTCGTGCACCTGCGCCCATATTTGCGCGCGCACCTGCACCTGCACCTGCACCCGCACCCGCACCCGCACTTGCACACTTATTTGCGCCCGCACCTGCACCCGCATATGCACGCGCCCCTGCCCCTGCCCCTGTATATGCACGCGCCCCTGCCCCTGCCCCTGCCCCCGCACCCGCACCCGCACCCGGGCCCGCACCCTTTTTTGCACGCGCATTCTCACCTGCACCTGCACCTGCACCTGCGCCCATATTTGCACGCGCACCTGCACCACCACTAGCAGCAGCAGCAGCACCTGGATTTGCACACTTCTTTGCACGCGCATTTGCACCTGCGCCGGCACCAGCACCGGCACCGGCACCCGCACCCGCACCCCCTATAGCACACCAGTTCGCGCCGGCCCACATGCGTGAACCACCCCCAAGATACGAAAACGGAGAGTTCAGTTGGATGCACAACCCAGGTATGTGTATCGTAATAAACGCTTCGTCAAAGCTAATGATCACTATAGATGGGGGGAGTCGGAAGCATAACTTCACGGCAGAAATGCTCAACACGTCTTCCTGCGGCTACTGTGGCAGAAATCATGGCAGTCTACGGGACCTGGAGGCTCATCTGACAAACGTCGTCAGGCACCCCGTATTCTCGTGCTGTGGCAGATTTTTCCGTCAGCGACAGTTTTATGACCAGCATCGTTCTAACGCTATACGCGGAGAACATCACGATACCTGTATTCGTGGCGAGGATGCATAACTCCACTACTGTACATTTCAAAAAATTGTACACACGATTGTATTAACATTCCTTTGAACTTTACTCTTACACGATCGTTGCCGAATTGAACTTAGTGCCATACCAACACGCGCAGTGACGGATCCGAGGCCACTGAAGCAGCTCTAGTACTGCAACATGCACGGTATGGAGTACAGTAGTAGTTGGCAATCCACCGTATGCTGAATCCGCATGTGGATGTTATACAATCAAATTACAAACTGCGCTATGACAGGATCGTTCAATCCTGCTTCCCATATGACTAGCAGGCGGACCAAGCAGATTAGATCTGGGCGGTCAATTGAACTTAAGATCCTTCTGTAATCAACATACTACAATGTTAAGTACTTTTTAAAAATTTGAGCCCGGTAAAAAATCAGTCATACGGTCTCTCCGCTTTCTAATTTACGAGCACAAGGGCTGGGTATTGTCCGAGAAACTGTCGCACTTGAAGCAAGGCGAGCTGCACAGTAGCCGACGTAGAGCGACGTAGACGGCGCATTTCCGGAGATTTCCGGCATTTATAACGGCGCAGATTACTTGTGCGAGACATTTCGGAAGTCGACTCGGACCCTTATGTAAGTATTTAAGTAACACACGGTGAGCTGCGGTGAGCTCCTTTTCTGCTACCCCCCATTATCAGCTCAAGTCTCACTGTGTCTCACTCTCAACAGCTAGTTAACCGCCGACTACTTCAACTATGACCCTGGCTCTGGACGTTCAATCTGAACTCACGATCTTCCAGCTCCTTGAGGAAGATTTGGGAAATATATCAGACACCCATGAAGCGGAAAAGTTGCAGTTGACGGAGATTATGGCGGCTACGGCTTTTCCAAAGTCGCGAGAAATGGAGTATGCGCCACTAGTGTCCGACGAAGAAATCGCTCTTCAGCTTTATACGCTGGAAAATCAATTGGCGCTAGATCAAGTCTACGCCGAGCTACTGCACAGCCAAGACGCCTCATTTGCTATCAGCATGCAAGAGGCTCAGAGACTCGCGGCTGCAGAACAGAAGGTTCGCATTGATGGCGAATTTGCCAGGAAGCTGCAAGCCAATCTGGACGAAGATGGGAGTGACAATCGCATGTCATTTCACGATAGTGTTGACGCTGACTGGTAATGTTCACCTAACGCGTAGTCCCATTTGTGTTTTACAAATTTTCCATTGTAGCGCTCTTGGACAAGAAGTTATCGACGAAATCTTGGTGGGTAGCCCACCACCACTGTGAATACGACTTGTGTTTATTGCCCCACAGGCGTCAGACCCCAATTCTAAAGGAAAGGGAAAGCGTAAAGAGACATTAGTCGACTCTGAATTTTTGTCAGACGCGCCGACAAAGAAGCGACGTTTGGTAAATGGCATGGAGTTGGTCTATCGGACACCCGGTGAGGATTGCCTTCCGGTGGAACATGTCTCCGATAAGCTCACTGGTCCATACTCGACTTGCGGGATATGCGGAGACGTCTTTCAACACACGTACTCGCCGATGACGGCGGCTCAGACCGCTAATTCGTCGAAACGCCTTCCGTTCGGTCTCCGGCTGCCGTGCCCCGGAAAACATCCCTATTGCATGAACTGCCTTTCTCAGTATATT
This sequence comes from Athelia psychrophila, assembly GCA_001630335.1. Lineage (NCBI taxonomy): Eukaryota > Fungi > Basidiomycota > Agaricomycetes > Atheliales > Atheliaceae > Athelia > Athelia psychrophila. Next base: position 90,856 of record KV417715.1, read on the forward strand.
TCGAGCAAGTTGGACCCAGATGGCCAGGGCGGCGTAAAGGATGGTCGCATTGTATTCCCTATCCGATGCCCTGAGTGTCCGGCCGACAAGTGGCCCGAGGGAATCCCAGATACTATTGCCGTGAAGGTATTGACCAAGGATACCGCAGACCTTTGGGTGAGCCCTCGTCATCCATTCCGTCCACAAATATTAATCCTGGCCATCACAAGCACTATCAAAAACTGTTAGATAGCCTGCCACGGTACTACTGCCCGAACAAATCGTGTTCAGCTTTGGTGCAGATGGACGAATCCTCGACTGATCCACAGGCGACGTGTCCGCTTTGCTCTATGATCATGTGCGTTCCGTGCAAGGTGCAATGGCACGATGGTAAACTAGCGTTCCCTCTGAGCTCCATAGCACTTCACTAATGAAGCATTCCCATGCAGGATACACGTGCGAAGCATACCAGGTACACATAACTGCTGCCATACATGAATATCACATAGCTCTAACACTCCAATTGTTTGAAGGCTTTGCCGGCAGAGGATAGATCAGCGGAGGATCTGCTCTTGCTTCGACTCGCCAAAGTGAGTTTGGGTTTCATCGCTTATCCCATTATTTGTTACTAATGATATCGTACCCGGCGTTAGAAAGAGAAGTGGCGGCGATGCAACAAATGCAAGGTACGAAAGTCTTCTCGCGTATATTTATTTGCCCTCACGCCGGTAACAGAGAATGGTCGAGCTAATTTCTGGTTGCAATCATATCACTTGTATTTGTGGTGGTCAATTCTGTTTCAAATGCGGAGGTGGGTGGCTCACTGCCCTAGTGGATCTGATCATGACCATGTTGCAGCCGATTGGGATATTAAAAAATCTGGATGCACGCGCGGCAAAGGTTGTAAGCTTTGGGAGGATGATGATCAACTACTGGACCAAGATCAACGTGGGGCTGCAGCTCAACATATGCCTCTCGCGGCCCCCCGCGTACTCGCGCCCGTACCTGCCGTACTCCCTCAGTACGTGCATGATCCACCCCCAAGATATGAAAATGGAGAGTTCGGTTGGATGCGCACTCCAGGTCGGTGCAGAGTAATATATGCTCCGCTAAAGCTAATGATTGCCACAGATCGAGAGAGTCGGAACCATAAATTCACAGGAGGAATGCTCAAGACGTTTTCATGCGGCTACTGTGGCAGATATGAAGGCAACTTATGGGACCTGCAGGCCCATCTAATGAACGTCGGCAGGCATCCCGTATTCTCGTGCTGCGGTAAATTTTACCGTGAGCAACGTCACTATGAACAGCATCAGGTCTCCGGGGGTAGAGATCATCACGACACTTATATTCGTGGTGAGGGTGCATGATGAACAACTGCATACTTCAGGAGATTTCATAGTCGAGTATATTCTCAGGTTCCTTGCAATATTAATGTCACTCTTACCCTATCATTGCTGGAGTACTACCCTTAGTTCCGAATTAACACACACGCTGATGGTGGGTCCGATGCGAATAAAGGTGCGCTATTACTACATGCGGTATGCAGTAGTCGGTGATTTACCGTGTGCTGATCCATATGCATATTATTGTTATGTTTGAAACTCCGTGTCGTGACAGGATCGTTCAATTCTGCACTGCTCCTTGGTATGAGATCAGATCTAGACGGTCAATTTAATGCTACTTGTTTTACGTCTAACAAAATATCGGTTGTCCACAATTTCCGGAGCTATTCAAGCCTTTCTACTTTACGAGCACAATGGCCTACGCATTGTCCGTGAAACTGTCGCACTGGAAGCCTTTGTTTTGAAATTGAACATATCAGAAGACCTCGGTTGTTGTGCAGCCCGATCCGGGAACCTGTGGCGGGACGACAGCCCGAGGCTTGTTCCCCTACCACGTACCCCGCACACGCTACGGCTATGCCTCCAGCCCAAAGACCCTCTCTGGTCCTCCAACCTTCAGTCAGTACTACGCGGTATGTAACCCTTTACAAATTTGCAGATTGAACGAACCAAAACTGACTCATTTGTTGATGATGCAGCGTTGTGACCACCACTACAACGACCACGACTTACGCGCCCATCCCACTGCCTGCACTTCCGCCTCCATCCTCTCCGAAGGATCCCAAGAATTATCCTCTGCTCCACGCTAATCTACCCAAATCATTACGCAACTTTCCCCTGGTCTTCCCAGGCGGGGCGCGGGCAACATTCCGCGATGGCGAGGATGGTGAGAGTCAAATGCAGGAAGAAGAGGAAGCAGTAGGGGGGAATGGCTGGCGAATGCTCAGAAGAGACGAGGAACCTGGGGATGACAAAGTGATAGGACTGGCCGAGGCGGTTGAGCGGTACGGGAGAAAGCGATCGTATGGGGGAGACAATATGATGGAAGGCGTGGAGTCCACCGATTTCGAACTGAGCACTCCCCCTCCTCGAAAGAAGGCGAGAGCTGCACCTATGCCCATCAACACCATTAACGCCGGCGCCGCACCACCTTCACCATTGCCGTCACCCCACGGCTCACCACCTCCAGAGACCATTTGGCCGTCCGCCCCTCCCAGCGGCGCATCATCGCCGCAGCACCAAGCACCTTTACAACCTGATCTTGCTCTCACATCACTCATGACTTTACCATCCCTTTTGTCCCATTTCAATGGCTTACCACCTCAGCTACAGTCACATTTCCTCCTCACATTACTACGACATTCACCTCTTCCTGTCCTGCGGACATTACACTCTGTGTTAACGCCCACTCTTGCTCGCGACTTCCTGATCCTACTACCTCCTGAGCTTGTCTCCCATGTCCTCAGCTTCCTTCCCTACTCGACATTGGCCCGTGCGTCACGGGTTTCGAAATCTTGGCGAGCGATCATTGATTCCGACCCAGTCCTTTGGCGAGATCTCCTGAAGTGCACGAAGATATGGTTCGGGGGTGAATCAGAGCGGGCCTTCGCCCACTCTATCTTCGCCCGGCGGCAGCGCGAAGCCCTGACAATACCCGAAACGCTTGCCCTCCCCCATCCCTACAAGATCCTCTTCAAATCTCGTCACCTCACACGCAACCGCTGGGTGCACAACGAAGACCCGAAGCATCTCTCCTTCCCCGCACACGGTGACTCGGTCGTTACATGTCTTATCTTCTCGCATGGGCGCATCATCTCCGCGTCAGATGATTACTCCATCCACGTGTACTCTCCTGCCACCGGCGAACTGTTGATGTCTCTCGATGGCCACGAGGGCGGTGTATGGGCACTCGCGGCGAGCAAGGAGACCCTCGTCAGTGGATCCACGGACCGCACAGTGAGAATATGGGATCTCACCACCGGTCGTTGCACCCACGTATTTGGCGGACACACGAGCACTGTACGGTGCCTTGCTATTGTCAAACCTGAGTGGATGGATATTGAGGGGCCGGGAGGAGTCATCACACGGGAGAAGTGGCCGAAACGCCCACTGATCGTGACTGGGAGTAGAGACCACTCGTTGAGAGTGTGGGCTCTACCCCGGGCAGGGGATGCAGAATATAGGTGTTCTTTGGATACGGAAGGTGACCAAGACCACGAGTCTGCAGATGTAAGTCGCCCTGCGGTTGGCCTGTCTAATTCATTGTGACTGATCCTTTCGTGCAGGAGGATGTTGCCGACAACCCGTACCACAAGCTTCATCTTGAAGGTCACGACCATGCGGTCCGCGCTCTAGCTGCTCGCGGCCGTATGCTTGTCTCTGGAAGCTACGACTGCACAGTTCGGATATGGGATATCATTACAGGTCAATGTAAATGGGTTCTCTCCGGCCATACACAGAAAGGTACGTCACTCTACTGTCCTCGTATAAGTTACCGCGTACTCATTGTAAACGTAGTCTACAGCGTTGTTCTTGACCCTAGTCGGAATCAAGCATGCTCGGGCTCGATGGATTCCACTGTGCGTGTGTGGAATCTACTCACCGGCGAATGCCAATATACCCTCACCGGGCACACCTCGCTCGTTGGTCTCCTCGGCCTATCACCCTCATATCTCGTCTCCGCAGCCGCCGACTCAACACTACGCATTTGGGATCCCGACACCGGCGAATTGCGACACACACTCGCGGCGCACACCGGCGCAATAACCTGCTTCCAGCACGACGAGTTCAAAGTCCTCAGCGGGTCAGATGGGACTCTGAAGATGTGGAATGTGCGGGATGGGACGGTCGTGCGAGATCTCCTCACGGGCATCACGGGCGTGTGGCAGGTTGTTTTCGAGGGCCGGTGGTGTGTCGCCGCGAGCAACCGAAACGGGAACACCGTACTTGATGTGTGGGATTTCGGAAACGACAATGACGAGGACTGGGTTGGGGAACCGCCTGGTGGCATCTACGACGAGGACACGGAAGACGAGGAGGAAGAGGAGGAGGAGGACCAAGCGGATGTGGACGCTATGGACCAAGATCTGGAAGCCGCGGCCTCGGAGCCCGAGTCTGAGTCGGCGATGAGCAGCACGCGAGAGCGAGGCGAGCCCGTGATGTCTTCGGATACGGAATCTATGGATCACGACGAGGGTACGGAAGCCTCACGGTGGGCACCAGCAAGCTCCACGCGGCCCAAGGCTTCGCATCATCGGCACCGGAATGTCTTAGCGGGCGGCGTCGAATCCAGCTCTAGATCTGGAGCCACCGCCTCTGCGACTGCTGAGTCGTCGCGTCCACGACCGTTGCCCACCATGGAAGAGACACCCACACGACCCAGAGTGCGCACATCTACCAACCGCAGACGATGAACACCGTTAGTACATAATACATACACACACCTGCATTTACAGCATTCATACTACATTCTTGGCGGCGTTCCACATTCATTATTATCCACTTCTCTTTCCTTCGTGTGCATAAACCGAGATAGCCCTTCTCTTTGCGTCTAGATCTGTTACATATATGATACATGTATGTTGCGGTAGCCGACATCTCCATGGGACTTTGTACCGACTAATATGATACCTGCGGATAACATTGCGATCGATGTAACTTGGGAGTGGCGCAGGGATCCCAGTTGACACTGACGTTGAACGGACGTACGCGGTCCGTCCGGGAAAATTGAAAGTTTGAGCAACTGCTGCCTTCCGAATCCGATGTCCGAAGATCCGAGAGCCGCGTCCGAAAGCGCGCTTCAACCTGCCAAAGCTCAACCGCGACGTTCAACTGTTAACAAAGTGCTGCGCTCCCGGAGTCTCCATTATCACTGTCAACGCTACATCGCATATATATAATTATGACGCTTCGCGAGGGCGGGTACGGGCTCCCTGCAGCCACCGATATACAGTATTGGCCAGAAGGCCTCCGATGCATTTTGTATTTTTTATCCTTACAATTGATTCATGATGTTGGAGCCTTTGCCAATGCTCTCCGCACAGCATACGTACTTCACTGAAATAAAAGACGTCAACATCAACACAGACACATTTTTACTCAAAATATCATAAGTTTCAACTTCCCTCTTCTTATCTACTTCCTCCTGCTTGTCGCGACAACGACGTCCGTTCACGCAATCTATCCTGCCGAAGCTCCCGGTATCATCATTGCTCTCGGACTAAAAGGCGACCCATCTCCTTTGAGGCTGGCTGACGGGATGTATTTGAATCCAGTCGTGAATAGCTCACAGGTAGTTATAGTATGTGCCTCTCCTTAGCTCGGATATAGACTGACTGGCGGTTGTTTTTTATAGATCACCCCGCGCCTCCAGCGACCTCAACACTTTGGACAATGCCACCAACACCATGTCGGTACGTGTCTTTATTTCTGTCGTAGACGCTCCTATTTATGGTACAAATCAGTCTATGCCTTCGACGATGTCAATAAGACTAGATGGATATACCCACAAGCACCTCAAATATTTCCATATAACATGAGTTGCATTTATGAAGCATAGACTGGCCAGCACACAATTTCTTAGGATGCATATATCATGTATATGACTTCTCAAAACCGTGGAGGAAAGGTACTCTTGATGTATTACTTGGCGCAAGACATAATGCAGCTTCAGTTGATTCAACGGACCTATGTCATCAAATCAAACATAAGCGATCATCCTGGAGCATGTCATATCTGGGAATTGTGAGTGCCCAACATATGCATGCAGGGCTTGGCGATTCTAACTCATCGTCGAAATTTCTAGCTAACAGATGACAATGGAAAGAATATCACCGGCATTCAAACATATATTGCATCTACGGCTATCCTAACAAGAAGAAATATGCCGTCTGGTCCCACTCCGCAATCTTCAGATCACTGAACTGGACAGTGTAACAAAAACTATCGGCTCTAACTCCACCGTAGTGTCCGTCCCTCCACCACACGATGTCCATGGCGACGGCAACTGCGAAGCACCAAGAACTTTCATTATTGGTGACAAGCTCAATTTGGCGTACGCCAGAGGAGCGTATGACAATACGACCTGTTGGACTATGCTGGCTTCGATCCAACCGCAGCGGATGCCTTGAATATTTCAGCGTGGACTCTACACACGACCCCCATTTTGCAAACCAATGTCTCACAGAGCGTTTATGCTCCTGGTTCGGGAGGGTATTTTGTCGGGCAAGGATACCGTCTAACTGCGACGTCACGATATTAGCTACAGTATACATACGTAGATTTACTCTACCATAGGGAGACGCTCCTCCATGGAGTATAATCAAAGATTCTAACAAAAAGAACTGCGACGTCCACCATTGCTGACCGACTTGACTATAGCCCGGACAATGAGGCGCGGTTCGTGTATGGCGCGTATCGTACTACCACCACTCGCCGAAGAAACATCAGTGTTCAGAAGATTTTTACTACTAACAACATTATATAACTAATGGTCCCAATCGGAGCCACCAAAACCACGTTCGCGTGAATAGCTGTTGATCGTGAGCCATGTGTAGGTCTTGCATAGGACATTCAAAGGACATCTGCTACATCTCTTATTCAATTTAGAGTAATGCACTTACCGCAATCGCTGGGCTCCACCAAATCGATTGAAAAGTGCATCCATAATGGTAGTACCGCGTCAAGTGTTGATCAGTGGATCATGGTATTAGTAATAATACAGAATTGTGATATCATGCTAGTCGCAAGTACGTCGTTGAGCATCGCTTGTATCATTGTGTGACCTTCGCCTTGTGGATTTTGACATCCTCTTTGGGTCTTAGTTATGTAGTCAGCATAACACTAAGTGGGGGCTGTCTGGAATAGCTCACTTGTCCTGCGCGTCCACAGCAACTGCGCCCAGTCGTTGAACGACACCCATACCCGTGCTCACGCGCCCGAATATCGTATGCTTATTGTCAAGGTAAGGAGTCGGGGCGAGAGTAAGGAAGAATTGCGAGCCTATAACATGTGTAAGTAAAACCAGACATCTCGTTGAGTTAACGCTTACCGTTCGTATTCGGCCCTGAGTTTGCCATTGCCAGAATGCCTGCCAGGAATATGTGTCAGTCAAGGGCCGGGGATGGTAAATCAACAACGCACCTGCGCCTGTAAACCTCAGCTCTGGGCTTATCTCATCTTCGCTGGAGATTCGATGAGCGTCTCGTTGCATATATCAGCGAGCTCAGAACTCACAATTTCGTCCCGTAGATACTTGTGCCGCCCCGACCTGTACCAGTCGGGTCACCTCCTTGTATCATGAAGTCCTGAGATTAGATCAGGTGGGTCGTTATATTGAGGGAATCTGGATCGTACAGCTATGATGCGATGGAACACCACGCCATTGTAATATCCTCGTTTCGCGAGTTCTACGAAGTTTTGGCAAGTCTAGAGGCCCAGTTAGCATTGTGTATGTTTCCGATTATTTTGGAAGCTCACCTTTGGGGCCTGATCCCAATAGAGTTCCAGCTTTATATCGCCTAAACTTGTCTCAAACACGACAGAATCCGACATGGTAGACTGAAAGTTGAATGAAGATCGAGACCTGAAAGGAGCGTCGACCTGAAGTGGAAAGCCCCTTTCACACGTCGACAAGCCCTTTGCCATTCCATTGTCCACGACACTAAAAGTAATCATTCTATCTTCCGCTCCAAAGCACTGACTCATATTCTGAACTCAAATAGTGGCAGCTCTGTATGTCTAAAAACTCGCATCAATCTCCTTCAAACTGCGGGAGACTGGCACCGCACGAAACGCCCTCCTCACACAGTTTGCGGATCTGGATGAAGCATTGCGCGCTGTGAAAGCTGAACATAACATTACTATCCACAATGCATCAGAAATCACGGTGCTTTCAAACGACATCCTCACGTCCATCTTTGAAGGAGCTAACGACCGTGGCGGTCTTGAGGAGTCCGAACTCTTTGCTCTACTATTGACCAATCACATCAATCGCTGCCGTCGATTGAGGCTTGTCTTTGGATCCTCTGCCGAGGCTGACCCCATTCCATACTTCCTTGCCTCTCCATCCTGTCCACTCCGTGAATATATATCGACATCTCATGCGATTTTGTACCAAGGGATCACCGGCAAGGCATCTTGTTGTCCGGCGGCGTTCCATGCTTGTAGATGTGCGCATACCAAGGTACCCCTGCTCAGGCTGCCTTCCGCCATTGCAATTTCTTGCAGTTCTCTGTGTGGCCGGGATCCACCGCAGGTCATGATTGAGTAGGGAGCTGGTAGGGAGACCCTACGAGATCCTCTTATGTCCCTGAAACGCTTGACCGTGCTAGTGCTAGTCATCGATGGCGAAATCTTCGGTTCTTGGATACCAATGGGGGCGATTAGAGCTACCAGCTTTGTTGGGTCTTCAAATCCGCGCCAAAAACAAAAAGGCTAGCCAACGGTTGCGCACCAGTTCCACGGGCTTACAGCACCATCGAAATACCATCTCTACAATCCTTGTCCCTAGCCAATGTCTGTGATGTCGACCTGCTGTTTTTCGACGACGTACGACCTCCAGAGACAGGAAAATTCCTAGCTCTCCGTGACCCCATGCTGGAATCTAAACTCGCCCCGCTCGTGCGAGCTTTCCCCAACGTGCAGACCATGCCACTTTTCGGAGAAACTGAAGTCCAACATGAGATACCGCGTTTTCTTCAAAAGACAGACACAGAAGGCGCATATTGGCCTTGCTCGCGTTTCTTGGCTTGACCCAGCCCCAAATCGTTTCACCGGCATGTCAACTTCAATTTGGCGTATTATTGCATGGCCGGCCGAATTGATATCGCACATCCCATCAAATACTTGGCCCTCTGTAACCAGGCTGTGGATTGGATGCTGCAGGACGATCTCCCCCATCCGATGTCACGGATGGACCTGGTTCAAGTAGTGGATTGGGAGAAGATATTGCCAGTGCAATTATATTCTTTGGCTGGGGCGCGGGCGCGCCACTTAATCACCCATGTTATGTAATCAAGTCAGTGCACAATCCCTACCGAGGCTCAGACATGCTGATCACTCGTCGGATGTCGATCGCCGCCACTCGCACCATAGCCATAGCCCATATAACTCTATACAGGTATTGCGGAGCTAAAACCTGTAACTGCCGGGGCTACGGGTAAAATTTCCCTAACCAGCACCCCCACTACGCTTTGAGGTGTGCCTGGAACGATATAATCCCTGCCAAGTGGAGGCTTGAGCGCTTGAACTGGCGTGGACCGCTGCGAGACTGCACTGCGCGAACCTTGCGGCGCTGGGCAGGATATAAGGATGGGTTCAAAGCCACTGAGTGGGCTTGACTCGCGGCAATCACACACACTACTCCCACATTATATTCTGCCAGAGATCTATCGCCAACGGTAACGACCATGGCCAGCTTCGTCGGAACCAAAGTCCTCTCCATCGGTGGCTCGCGCAACATCGGGTACCACTCGAGCGTGCGCATCCTCGCGAAGGGCGGGACCGTTACTTTCCTCCTCCACTCCCCCGCGTGCTTCGACGCGGACGACACTATCCAGGGATACATCCGGTCCGGCCGCGCGCGCCTCATCAAGGGTGATGCGCTCGTCAGGGCGGACGTCGTGCGCGCGTGGGCGGAGGCCGCGAAAGGCGACGGTGCGCAAAGCGTCGATGTCCTCTTATTCGCCGCCGGTAAGCTCTTACCCCCCCCGCCCTAGGAGATCCAATATACTGATACCTCCATTTCATAGGCGGTGTACCCAAGTTCAACTTAGCAAAGGGCTTCACCATCTCACACCCCAACCTCGTCACGCAGTCCTTCCTCACCACGCTCTCCACCGTGCCCACTCAGACTGTTCCCCCGAAGATCATCGCGATCTCCTCCACCGGGATCACTAAATACAGCCACGCTTCGCTTCCACTGCTGCTAAAGCCTCTGTACGACTACCTCCTCGCGGTCCCGCACCTCGGCAAAGTCGGCGCCGAGAAGGTCATGGCGTACTGCGCCGGATGGCCGTGGGATGAGGAGCATGCGGATGTGGGCGTGGATATCATGGGGGAAGGGTGGGATGGCATGGAGGGCCTGCCAAAGGGGACGCTGGCCGATATTGTGGTCGTGCGGCCGGCGATGCTCGTGGATGGGGCGTGCAAGGTGGACGCTCAAGCTGGCGCCGGCAAGACTGGGAAAGGGAAGGAAGAGTATGAAATGGAAGATGGCGACATCGGGGGATACATTGTGGGCCGGAAGGACGTCGCACACTTTTTGGTGGAGGACGTGCTTGCGGAATGGGGGCGGTGGAAGGGGAAATGTGTCAGTATCGCGTATTAGGAGAGCATCGCTCAATGGTAGAATTCATAGGCTCTAATATTCTCTCATATCTGTGTATTTTTCTTGTACTGTATTGCTATGCGGGTCTTATCTGCCTGCCAGCTCCAACCTGGACATGTGCCCTCCACCGCGTGATGTGCTCCCGTGTACTCATCGTATTAACAGGGGTGACCTTATCGTTTTCACGTCCAAGCAGATGGCTCGGTTTTCATGTTTGTGGTGGCTTATAAATAACTATTAATTAATTAAAAAGAAAAGAAAAGAAAGGGAAAGGGAAAGATCCTTGTTTACTGTAACATAGGGCGGAGCCCCGTAGCTGAATAAAATGAAAAGCTTCAGTTAGGGAGAAAAGGTGGCTTTTCTGATAGTCAAATTTGTGGCACTATCTCAATGCTTACCAGGTTTGACTTCGGCTTGCTTGACTCGTTTAAGGCCCATCATTGCAAGTAACCCCCGTGCAATAATCATTGAAAACAACGATCATGTGACCGTCGCGCGCTCGCGTTAAAAGCCATTCAGCTGTATCCTAGATCCGCTTCAGGGACAAACGGTTACTTGAGCCCAGAGTACATATACGAGATCTATAAAGAGATACATTATGCTTTGCCACAATTCTGTTGAAAGGCGAGGCGGAGCCACGTGACACACATTTCGATGACATCACACCGATTTCAGTTCCTTTTAAACTCGATTCCCTGCCAACTTTACCCACACACAACATGAACTCCCTCCTACGCTCGACCCTCTTCAAGCGGGCAGCGCTGCGCCGCCCCCTCCCCATAGCCCCCCTCGCTTCGAGACCCCTCCCAATCCTTGTCCACCGGCGAGGTGCAGCGAGCGGAGTCTCCGGCCGCCCAGGCAGCCAGTCTGCAAGCCATGCAGCACAGAACGTGAAAGAGGAAGTGGGCAACAGCGCCGCGGACTGGGCAAAGACCATCGCGGGCGGGCACTTCCAGACAGACACCGTCAAGTCTGACGAGGACCCTTCGTTCGTAAGTCCTCCCATCCCATGACGACATCGCGGGGACGCTGAGCCCAGCCCCGTGTGCGCAGATTAAAGTGACCAGCGCAGGCGCAAGTCTGGTCCCGAAGCCGTACCTGGTGATGGGCCTGGCGGGCGGGCTGCCGTACATCGCCGCCTCCGGCACGACCGTCTACCTCGCGCACCAGGCCGGCCTCGCCGCCTCGGGGCTCGTCCCCAACATCGACCCCGGCGTCGCGCACACCGTGCTCGACCAGGCGCTCTCCTTCCAGGTCACCTACGGCGCGGTGATGCTCTCCTTCCTGGGCGCGATGCACTGGGGCATGGAGTTCGCGGGGTACGGCGGGCACCAGGGGTACAAGCGCCTCGCGCTGGGCGCGGCGCCGCTGCTCGTGGCGTGGCCGAGCCTGGGGCTGCAGCCGATGGAGGCGCTGATCACGCAGTGGGCCGGGTTCACCGCGCTGTGGTGGGCGGACTTGAAGGTCACAGGCCTCGGCTGGAGTGCGTGCTTTTTCCTTCTTAGTGCCCTAGCGAAATGAGTTGCATGCTGAATTTGGCGCCACAGCACCGAAATGGTACTCCCAGTACCGCTTCTACCTCTCTATCCTCGTCGGCACGTGCATCATCGGCTCGCTTGCCGGGACCTCGTACTGGGGACCTGTCGCGGGCCACGGGCTCCTCTCGCATGACCTCGAACTCGTGCGTGCGGAGAGGAAGAAGCACTTGTTTGAGCGGAGCGGCATTGTGGGCGGCGACATCGAGGCAGTGGAAGACGAGGGAGGAGAGCACTTTGTGAAGATCCACAAACAGGAGGCGCAGCAAGCTGATGAGGGGAAGGGTGAGGAGGGAAGCGACGTCAAAGAGGAAGAAGGTGGAGATGCCAAAGAAGAAGATAAGAAGGATGAGTGAGGGTGCAGGAATCTTGATACCGCGTGAACGACAGACACATGAACACAAAATTGTACCTATTGTATTATAATACATGTGATCATCCGCATCCTTGTCGAGGGGTATCATAGATGTTATATGAAGACAGACTCACTGTCAACATGTGTGAAGCTGATGAAGTACAAATCCACTTGTCTATCAGCTGGACATTGTTGTCAGACGATTATGAGTGCCAAATTGAAGCATCGAAGAAGACAAGTCGGTGCAGACTTGATGAAGAGTCAAGCTTTCAAGACTCGGACCGGGACAGAGAAGAACTTGAACGCAAAGGGGATACGCGAGGGTCACATGATCACTACTCCGAATCGAACCAATGCCTAGCAAAATGTAGGTTCGGATCAAGCCGCCTTCCACGTGCGAAGTCACGCGCTTCGCGCACCTTCCGTGGAAGGGGCTTGTCGCAAGATGACAAAAAACGGCAGGACTTTGAAATCGATGTCGAGGTTTGGTTTTTCCGCAAACACATTTAGACTCAGTAATGAAGTTGTAGATTCGAAGATAACTTAAACTTCCCTCTACTCATAATTGCGACCAGTAACCACAATTCAAATATACAAGACCCACAAGTAGGGTACAAACATGATTTGGAGGTGATATGGTAAATTCCACCAGAAATATTAAGATCTCGTAGAAATGAGATTTTAGCTCAGGCCTATACTCTTCACAGTTAGTTACATCGGAATATGAGTCTATCTCGCCCTATCAGGGCTTTGTTGTGCTAGTAAACGATTGAAAACGAGAGAGGCTAAATGTGTCGATCATAATTAGCGTGTCGTGTGTCTGTCTTCCACCCTCGGTGACATTTGTGACGCAAGATTGTCCTCTAAATCGCTTTCTGCAACAGTGCATGCTTACTCGGAGACCTTCGTCTTCCCGTAATACGATCTTCGTACATATATTATATGTGTATCAAATTTTCAAGCATCCTGCTTTCGTGCCCATGTTTTACAAGGCGTGTATGTGTTTTTGGTGCTGTCCCGAGATCATAGCTAGCTACTGTAATAATATGAACACAATTAATGTAGTAAAAATTCTCAAAGGCTTTTAATACATATGGTAATAACTTTTCTAGGCAAAAGATAGGTATCAAAGGCGCAAGTTGGCGTGATACAGGTCGAGGAAAGTCCTATGTTTTTCGGTCTCTTTGCTCCAAGCCCCTTCTCCGAAGGATTTCCGGCTCGCCGGCGCGGAGAAGTGGCTTGTACCGAACCTAAGCAAAATGTTCAAATGTCCAGGCACTCAGGCACTCGTGCACTCTCCACCCTGGGATCCGGGAACTAAGAATTGAGCATCTCTATAAGACGAATGGTTGCCTTCCCGCAGGATTTGAAATTGTAGATTCTGCTTCAGACTCAGATTTTTTCCAACTCCGACGAATAATGTTTGGCCTTTTCAGACCTTCGCAGACCGTAGACCAATCTGAAATCTGCACAAGTTACACTGAAGACTGATTTCCCCCGATCACTGTTATCGCATTTGGTCCCACCACTGGCTGTGCTGATTACCTTCACGTCCTGTTGCGCACGCTCTCAGACGCTCTCCCTCCTCAAACTATGTATATAAGTGTTAGAATAGGACCCGGAGAACATACTGTACTATTTCGATCGATTCGTAAGTCACGGGTCACAGGGACCTCTTACGAAAACGAAAATCGGTCGTGGTCACTGGTCACAGCTGATTTTATCGAAATCTACAAACGGGTCACGGCAAAATCTCAAAATCGCTCAAAATCGCTCAAAATCGCTTAAAATCGCTTAAATTTGCACGAGAGCAATGGAAAACTTGCCAAATGCCTCAGAGCGATGGATGCAGCGTGTGGTATTAATTGTATATGAGTAAATTTAACCAAGCATAGTCCGAACTTACATCAAGTTGCCACAAGCACGTTCCTACGCAGATAGGAACACGGTCGTAATATGCACGTGTCCCCGTCGCGTCAAGGAACACAAGAACTGACATGGTGGCAACATGGTGGAGCTAGGCCGCATTGTCTCGGCAGCAGGTTATAGTTACGAAAGGCAGAGTGAAAGGATGCAATGCTTGTAGTAGAGAACTGCATTGTGAGCAGCGACGCGGCTCAAACTCTGAGACCTTGAGCCATGTCGAGAATTTTTCGATTTTGGCACAGCCTCCAAGTAACATGCATTGCTCTTGCAGCTTGCTCGCAGCTCTCACCGCTAAATGGTGTGTTTTAAACCGATTTCTTCTATGAAATATATGTAGTAGATGTTGTGAATGCAGTGATAATTTGGACTTGTCGGGCGGATTTTGTGGGGGTCTTACGAAAATCCGGTTTGGTCACAGGTCGCGGCCCAATCTTACGAATCTTACGAACCTATAAAACGGGTCACGGTCACAAGGGCCTTACGAATCGATCGAAATAGAACAGTAGAAGACGAGGATGGGGCAATTATGCAACCTGAAGGGTGCGACATTGTTTTCATAAGCTATATACCGACTATTTGAAGCCATACACGTGATATATATGGAGGCAAGGGGAAGAAAGCAGATGTGGCGTGAGAATTTGTGAGCGTTGAGTGCCGAAAGGGGAAGGACACAAGTTCCGAACGATCAACAGAAATTCTGAGGAGGGGATTTAATCTGGAAGGGGGGGGTCGACCCCCCCTTCCAGATTAAAATCTAGAAGAGGGGTGTTTAACGTTGCGGAGCTTGAATCTAGCGTGCCTGGCAAGCGGCATCTCGGCTTGTTGAGTTTGAAGACGAATCTGCATTTGAAACCGTCTTCAAACCCTGCGGGAAGGCGACCAATAATAACTAATCCTAAAATACTCTAGATGGTGACAATGCATTACACTCAACAGGACCTGGTTCAAGTGCAGTATTGAATATTTGAATAACTTGCTGGTCCAAGAAGCCACCGGGGATTGGTTGATATGGCGTAGTTGCATATTCAATAGAGGCCTCAAAAAGATGTATCGTATCATAAATGAATTAAAAGTCTATAGAATCGCAAAATAGCAACAACCAATCCCCGCGAGCCCCTCAGTAGTGGTGAACCTATCACAGAAATCATAAGCAAGGAGTAAAGCATAAAAAGGAAAAAAAGAGAACGTACCTCCTCCCGCTCGCGTCCGCGCATGGTGGCCGGCTCAGTGCCCTTGTAGTAGATGTCGGT
Source organism: Athelia psychrophila (assembly GCA_001630335.1). Lineage (NCBI taxonomy): Eukaryota > Fungi > Basidiomycota > Agaricomycetes > Atheliales > Atheliaceae > Athelia > Athelia psychrophila. Next base: position 106,575 of record KV417715.1, read on the forward strand.
CCACAAGTCCTTGAGGTCGGGCTCGGGCGACTTCTTCGCCTCCTCGACGGCCTCATCAACCTCAGCCTTCGCCTCCTTGTCGAGCATCTTGAGCTCCTGCTCGGTGGCCAGACCCCACTCCTCGATGCACTTTTGGAGCCCACGGATGGGGTCCTGGGTGCTGCGCATGCGCTGGACCTCCTCACGAGTGCGGTAGGTGGTGCCGGGGTCGGACATCGAGTGACCACCGTAGCGGTATGTGACGAACTCCATGACGAGCGGGCCGTTGCCCTCGGTGACCCACTTGCGTGCGTACTGCACAGCGTGGCGGGCGGCGATGATGTCCATGCCATTGACCTGCGCGTATGTTAGTCGTGATTGGATAGAGCTAAAGTGGTGCACGAACCTGGATACCGGGGATCTTGTCTCCACGCGTGTAGTACTGGGTGTTCATCGAGCTGCGCTCAGCCGATGTGCCCATTCCGTACTTGTTGTTCTCGCACACGAAGACACAGGGGAGGTCCCACAGCTTCGCCATGTTGTACGCCTCGAACACCTGGCCCTGGTTGCTCGCGCCATCGCCGTACAGCGCAAACGTCGCGGTCTTGTGGCCGAGGTACTTCTGTGCGAACGCAATGCCCGCACCGAGCGGGACCTGCGCGCCGACGATGCCGTTCCCACCGAAGAATGAGGGCGTGAAGATGTGCATAGACCCGCCCTTGCCGTTCGACATGCCGTCCTTCCGGCCGAGCAGCTCAGAGAGCACGCCCTTGATCGTGCCGCCGCGCATCACCGCGAAGGGGTGACACCGGTAGGAGGTGATCACACGGTCGTCCTTTGTGATACCGGCCTCGAGTCCGACCGACACGGCTTCCTATACGGGGCGTCAGCATGGTGCCAGCATTGCGTGAATTGCAACGCAGCACGCACCTGTCCAATAGCCAAATGGCAGAAGCCACGGATGAGCTTCGCCTTGTAGAGGGCGTCAGCGGCCATCTCCATGCGGCGCATGGTCTGCATCTGCTTGTACATGCCCAGGAGCCCATCCTTGGTCACCTCCGCCTCGAGCGTGGGCATCTCGCAGTTGTGTGTGCGGAACGAGTCTTCGTGGAGCTTCACGGTGAAGGGCTTCGAGTGGTCCGTGAGCTTCTCTGCCAGTTGGGTCGTGTCCGCTGACATCTGGATACCCCGAGCAAGCTGGGGCTGCACGACTTGTTAGCAACAATACGCGAGCAGATATAACGCTATTGACTCACTATCCGACGAACAGAGGGTCGTAACCGGGCCAGAGTGGACATGGAAGACATGGGATGAGGAGAGAGGGATGAGAGGGATGAGACGTGTTGTAAATTCGCGTTGGGGAGGCTTTCAAAGTTTTGATGACTGCCTTATTTGGGGAGCCCCTGGCAACCTCCGGCGCCTCCCGCCCCTGCAAGCGCACTTCCCTGTCACACTCCTCTGACAGGACGCGTCGATACATTAAAATAGACCTGCAGTACAAATTGAACACATTTTTGAAATCTAGGAAGCAAAGTCGGAAATATCAACGACTCCGGAATCCAACCACTCTACAGCCTGCCTCGCAAGCTCCACCACCTCCCTATCTTCCCCCTCCCCACCCATTCCCCTTCCTCCCCCTCCCGTGCCCATCCCCGCGCCTAGGGCCATCGCGAGACTCTCCCTCCTCTCCCTCCTCTCCCCGCCGCCATCGCACACTCTCCTCAGCGCCGCCCCCACGCCACCATCGCGCCACCCCTTGCGCACGAGCTCCAGCGCGCCCGACACTGCCGGCTTGCGCGCGTCGCTGTGCCCCTTGTGCCCCTCGAGAACAGTACACAGTGCGCGCGCGAGCGGCGGGTGCGTCTGCAGTGCGCGGGCAGTTTGTGTGGCGTTGGCAAAGTTCGCGAAGGCGGAGGCGGCCTGCGTGTGCGTGTGTGTGATTCAGGTTGAATTAGCAAGAACGAGCATAATTATGGGGGGAACAGAGGAAAGATGGTATACGGAAAGGGAAGCAGAAACACACCTGAAGCACCACGTCCGCACTGCCCGCCTCCAAGCCGGCAGTCAGCGCGTCCAGCAGCGGCACGCGCCCCATGCTATCCAGCACGAGCGCCGCGGCGGCGTCGTTCTCCGCGAGGTTGCGCAGCACCCAGAACGCCTGCTCGCGCACCGCGGTGTCGCGATCTGCTAGGAGTCTGCCAATATCAAGGGCTCGCGCATCAGTGTCCGCCTTTGGATTTCGGAAGGAAAGAGAGAACGCACTCGCCGAGCAGCCCCCACCCCAGCACACCCATCACGTCCCTCTTCAGCTGCAGCGGACTTTTATTCAAGAGGTTCTTCAGCGTCCACAGCACGCCCAGCCGTATCTCGTTGTCCACCCCCACCCCCTCTCCAATCTCTGCGCCTGCCCCCTCCATCGCCTGGTCGTCTTCCAGGCTGCCAGCCGGGGCGGGCCGCAGCGACAGCAGCTGCCCCAGCCGCGGGACGAGGCCCCCCTCGATGTAGACCTGCCGCAGCGGCGAGAACTCGTTCACCGCATTGCACACTGCACCCAATGCGGCGCCCACCACCGCGCGCTCCTCCCATTCCCATCCCTCCGTCCCCCCTCCTGCGGAAAGTGAAATTGAAGTCGGGGTGCGGGTTGCGCTGGGGGGCGGGCCCTGGCCCTCCACCCCCCGGATCCGGCGCATCATGATACGGAACACGCCCACCCCGAGCCCGGAATCGACGAGCGTCGTGCGCAGCGGCGCCACCCCCCTTGCCAGCACCCGCACGAGGTGGCACGCCGCGTGCCGCACGGCGGGGTGCGTCGCGCCCAGCGCGAGGAGCAGGCTCGGCGCGAACGACGTCTGCTGCCCCCCGCTCCCGCCTCCGCCTCCGTTTTGATTTTGGGCACCGGCGGCGAGCGCGGCCGCGGCGGTGGCGAGCGCGAGCGAGGCGGTGGTCGCCGCGTTGGAGGGGACGACGAGCGCGGGGTTCGTCAGCGCGGGGTTCAAGTTCGCGGCGGGCGCGGAGCCGGGGCCGGGGCCGAGCGGCGGGGAGGGCGAGAGCAGCGTGCGGCGCGGCTCGTGGTCCAGGAGGCACAGCGCCGCCAGCGCGCGGAGGGCCGCCTGTGTGTAAGCGGTCGTCAGCGATGTGTTACGGGAATCGGTAATCGGTAATGGATAATGAGGGTGGTGGGAACCAAGGGAAAAGGCAGAAGGTAGAAGCACCCACCTCTCGCAAGCGCGAAGCGCCCTCCGGCTCCTCCTCCACCTCCACATCGATGTCGTCGTCCTCCGCGCCCGCGTTCGCGTCGGTGGCGGCGTGGGGTGGCGGGGTGAGCGTGCGGACGAGCTCCACGAGGGGCGCGAGGGCGCCGCGCTCGGTGGCGAGTTGCGCGAGGGGAGCGTCGTCTGTTACGAGGAATGCTGTTGGGGCGGGTATTTAGCATTCGCGTTTGGGGTTCTTATTGGCACTGAGAAGAAGAACAGGCAGCAGGAACGGGAAAGGGAAAAGGAGGATAGATCAAGGTTGATAATATGTAATGTGGAGAGTGGAGAAAAGAATAATGCAGACAAGGCGTGCAGACCGCCCACCAACACAACCCAGACTAAGTCCCGAAACAATAGAGAAATAACTCACTGAGCACGAAGCACGCCCTCGTTCTTACACTGCGTTCTTCGCTCGCATCGGATATAAGCCTGAGCACGGTCGCGAGGACGGCCCCTGCGTACATTTGAGTTTGAAATTGGGCCCCAGAGGCGGGAGGGGATGCGCGTATTATGTGCGTTGCACTGCACCAGAACATCAGGGCATCAGCATCATCACCAGCTAGGAGAGGTGGAGGACGGAACCCCAGGGAAACGCACCACAAGCACGCAGCGATCTGCACCTCGCGCCCGCCCTTGCCGCCCCTGCACAGCACCAACGCCCTGTCCAACGCGACGGGCACGTCGCGGCCATCCACCAGCCCCAGCCCAGCGGCGACAATGGGGTTATCCCGCGCGAGCGCCGCCAGGCCGCCGAGGCCCGCTTCCTGGGCCTTGGCGTCGCGCGAGTTGACGAGGCGCGTGAGCTGCGTCGCGACCCACCCCCCCGGCAGCTCGGGCTCCGCGGCCGCCGCGCTCGCCTCCCACCTGCGCGGGTGCGAGGGCGAGTGCGCAGGGTTGTGGCTGTGCGGTGCTGGGGCCGGGGTGCGGAGGGCGGGCGGGAGCCACTCGGCGACGCGCGTGCGGTGCGCGGGCGCGCGCAGGGTGGCGGAGAGGAGCAGCGCGATGCTCACCGCCGCGGGGCCGATGCTCGCCGTCGCTGTTCCCGGGGGGAGCAGCAGCGGCAGGTAGACGTCGAGCGCGTCGGGCCCGCAGAGCTCCTCGAGCGCGATGCGGGCGGCTGCGCGGGCGGGGGCGGCGGACGGCGGGTGGGTGACGAGGCCCCAGAGGCCGGGGCCGACAGCGTCGGCTGTGGCGGCGGCGAGGGCGCGGAGGGCGCGGGCGAGGGCCGCGATGAGGGATGTGGGGTGCGGTTGCGTGGGCGCGGGCGTGGGCGTGGGCGTGGAGAGGGGCGAGAGGGCGAAGAGGAGGGCTTGCGGGGCGGAGGCGGCGAGAAGGGCGTGCAAGGCCGGGAGCGAGCCTGCCGGGGCGGCGGGTCAGATCGACTTCACGGCAATGACGAGGTGCTCACCGTATGAGATGGACGCGATGACGTGGGCTGCCTCGATGCGGACGTCGTTCGGGGCACGGGTGAGGCTCTGCACGAGACTGCGCGCGTAAGATCAGCGCGCCGGCGATGACGACGACGGCGGGCTCACTTGTGGATGAATACATCGTCCATGGCGAGCGCGAGCTTGGCAGACGGGTTGCCGATGACGCTGTTCTTGATGCGCTTCAGGCCCACAAGATCGACCGCCATCGCAGAGCAGAAGATGGTTCAATAAGCGCCCATAATCACCCCCGCGAACGACAAGCGCCGAAGCGGCCTCTTGCCGCATCTTGCCCCAACCACTCCATGAGCTCAGACTCAACAAAATTGGTCAACCCTATATCTCCGGTTTTCTTCATCAATTCCAAGGCCAATGTCATCGTGCGGTCTTCCGATGATATAGATTTCTATGTCTCCCGTTATCTCCTCTCATATGCCTCCCCCGTTTTTGAGGGCATGTTCTCAATACCATCTCCCCCGAACCCAGAGGACAGCGACGAGACCAAAGACGGTCTGCCCGTCCTGAAACTAGCAGAAGATAGCCGGATCCTGGAGCGGATCCTGCTTCTCTGCTATCCCATGAATCTCGTGGAGGATGTCTTTGTTAGAGACATGGAGGATGCCGCATCGCTCCTTCTTGCACTCGAGAAATACAACATGGTGGACTCCGGGAAGCGCCTGCGGAGGCTTCTGCTCGAGTCTCCGTTCTTAAGGGCAGACCCAATGCACGCTTTCGCGGTCGGGAGCCGGCTGAAGCACACGGAAATCATGAAGCTTGCGGCGAGGTATCTTTCAGATGATATCTTCGACCATCCTCACCACGAGAACCCCGACTACGAAAACTTCACCTACTTGCAACTTGTTAAAGGTCGCAACTATCGCAAAAAATGTGCTCAGGCAGTGAGAACTGCCGTGAAAGAAATGGAGATAAAGGGGGATGCCCTATTTGCTTTCACCTCCGGCGATAAACACAAGGATACATGCAGGCATAAAATTGGGTCTCACATGTGGTTTAATTGGTGGCCAACCTACTTCTTCCGGGTCAAAGAGGCGTTGGAGAAGAATCCATGCGGGCCAGCAGCAATGGATTCCAGTCATCGGGTCGCCGTCATGAATAAAATCACTGAGGCGGGGTGCGCCACATGCTCAGCGATGGTGGTCCGGGACCTCCCCCGGTTTAGCGCAGCGTTCAGCGAGTGCATTGAGGAGGAAATAGCAAAGGTCAGTGGCTTGAATGCATGCTGTCAACTAGGCTGTTCTGATCACGCTTGATCGTAATTATTCTAGGTTGAACTGGACATGGGGTGGTAAAAATTTGCGCTAGTGATACACCTCCTCAAACTGTTTGTAGCTTGGGGTTCTCGTTTTTTAACAATTTTGCCGGGGGGGTTCGGGCTCGGGATTTATTCCCTATCCTGTATACTATTCCATGTATCTAGTCATATCGCCAACTCAGACTCGGGCTCCGAGGCCGCACATCCACTTAGCCCTGCTCCTCCTCTTCCTCGTCCTCTGTATCCTCGTCGTAAAGGTAAAGGTTACCAGGTGGCACCGGTAACTTATACGAAGACAGTAGGGTGACATACCTTTCTGTGTATGGCCGGAGAGAGCCCATTTACATTAACCTGTAATGATATCCCATATCCGAACTTTGAAGTCGTAGCTTCCAGAGACAAGCGTACGACCGCGAGCAGCTAGAGCGCGGACCGCACGGTCGTGACCTTCAAGATGAAGCTTGTGGTACGGGTTGTCGGCAATATCCTCCTGCACGAAAGCATTAGTCACAGTGAACTGGACTGAGACAGGCCAACCGCAGGGCGACTTACATCTGTGGATTTGTGACAGCATCATCACTAGCTAGGAGAGGCGGGGGCCGGAGACTCGGGGAACGGATTACAAGCACGTAGCGATCTGCACCTTGCGCCCGCCCTTCGAAGGCGGCGCCGACAAGATCGTCGAAAGCCATGTACGTCAGCTATAGAATTTTGTATATGCGTAATATGAAGCCTCTCCACTCCACTCGAGGGGCTGGTTTTAGGAGCCTGCTGATACATCTCTCCGCAGAAACACTCTAAATGGAAACTTGACTGAATTAGTTAACCATACTTGGTGAGCGGCAACAATTTGAAGTCCAGCAAATCTGACGATGAACCATCCTGCGCCAGAACCCGTATCCCCTCGATATCTTTCAAAATGTTGTCAAAATATTCCGCTGCTCCGGAAAGATGGGCCACCTGGGCACATGCAGCATGCAATTTGAGGTACCGTGGGTCGGGAGCAGAGAGGTCATGATTTGTCGGCAGTGTGATCGGATTTTGTACACCCAGCTGTGTGAGGAAGGCGGGTCGTGTAGCACGCACATTATATTGATTGATCGTTTGCTGATAAAATTCAGATATTACCTTTACAGATCTAGGGAACGGTACTCACCGTTGCTTCCAACCAAATGTCTAGCGAATCAAAGCAGTCGTACAAGTTAGAATTCATGGTCATGACGTTCTCCATGCAATGAATGTCGGGGCCGTTCAGCTCCTCAATACCGCAGACCTCACCAAAACGGTCCATGACAGCCCAAACTGAGGCTGCATACTGGTGCTGAATGATGTGAATGATGAGGTGTTGTGAAGGAGGGGGGAAATATAGTAGACGTACTTTGACGCCACCTTCGTTCTCTCCGCTAATATTGTGATTGAGGGATTCGGGAATGATGTGAGCGCAATGCGTTGTCCCCATTCCCGGGATGTGACCCTGGGCGAAGCGGACGTCCCATGCAGCTTTTACTTCTGGATTGGTTTTGTACGTCGTCATATCAACACGCCCACTGATGACGCATCGATAATCATCACGAATGAGAGCCTATCGCTGATCGTCAGTTTCATTCTTCGGCGTAAATGACACTCAAACCAACGAGTCTCTTGGCCGTTTGATGGTTTTGAGGAGCCTCGAGGAGCTCATGTAAGATAGTATCTGAAACGATGTCGAACGAGGGGGAAGGAGGGCTAGAGGGCGCAGGAGTGCGTCCTTTTTCTGACCTAACTACGGCAAACAATGATGAAAGGTTGATAAAGTGTGTAGCAAATGGAGTCAGTCTTGAACACTCACAACAGCCAATGAAGTGTGTAACATATAGTTTAGCCACATCAGCCAATCGCTCTGTGGTGGCACAGCTCATCACTGCGTTGGATATGTTCGTGCGCCCGAGTGCAGTTGGTGCATGGATAATCATATAACCTAGCACGCGAGCGAGTGCTACGGACTGAAGACCCGATATAACAGGGTGTAACCCAGCTATGGCTTCCATTTCGTATCTGAGGCAGGTTGCATATGCATTGCGTTCTTGGGTGCCGATACCGTACTGGTTGGGGGGAAGAGGTTGCAGCATTGTGGACAGCAGGAGTCGGACAAAAGTGTGCACGTTTTTGGAGATTGCTTGGAGAACTGGGCGATCGCCGTGCGCGAGCTGTCACTATTTTTGGGCCCGTAAGTCTTACATAAGTAGCCAAGTAACAGGAGTCACGCACAGAATGTGGCCACTCCTCATACAGCAATGTCCATATCGATAGGTACACTTTTGATTTCGGGACTTGTGAAAATTTTGTTTATTCAACGCCGGAACAAACAAGTGGCGTTACCATATGGAGTAATCGATTACCGTTTGCTAGGCCGTGTCGGGGATCAGCTGACGGGCTGTGGCTGAGATTCTATGCAACAGCGTCATACAGTAAGACTATATGCATTGTTGGCAGGGCAGACAGACGATGTGGGGAGTGTGGAGATGGTAAAGGTAGGGAGCAGGCTGATTGACCGCAATGTGGCTGCACGGAGGTACCTGCCTAATCGGGAGGCGCCACTTGTTTGTTCCGGCGTTGAATAAACAAAGATTTCACTAGTCCCAAAGTGTACCTAACGATATGGACATTAATATTGCTGTAATCACCCCCGCGAACAACAAGCGCCGAAGCGGCCTCTGTGCCGCATCCAACCACGATGAGCTCAGACTCAACAAGACCGATCAAGCCTATCTCTCCGATTTTTTCCATCAATTCCAAGGCCGATGTCATCGTGCGGTCTTCCGATGACATAGACTTCTATGTCTCCCGCTATTTCCTCGCATATGCCTCCCCCGTTTTTGAGGGCTTGTTCTCAATACCGTCTCCCCCGAGCCCGGCTGCAGCTGAGGACAGCGACGAGACCAAAGAGGGCGTGCAAGGCCGGGAGCGAGCCTGCCGGGGCGGCGGGTCAGATCGACTTCACGGCAATGACGAGGTGCTCACCGTATGAGATGGACGCGATGACGTGGGCTGCCTCGATGCGGACGTCGTTCGGGGCACGGGTGAGGCTCTGCACGAGACTGCGCGCGTAAGATCAGCGCGCCGGCGATGACGACGACGGCGGGCTCACTTGTGGATGAATACATCGTCCATGGCGAGCGCGAGCTTGGCAGACGGGTTGCCGATGACGCTGTTCTTGATGCGCTTCAGGCCCACAAGATCGACCGCCATCGCAGAGCAGAAGATGGTTCAATAAGCGCCCATAATCACCCCCGCGAACGACAAGCGCCGAAGCGGCCTCTTGCCGCATCTTGCCCCAACCACTCCATGAGCTCAGACTCAACAAAATTGGTCAACCCTATATCTCCGGTTTTCTTCATCAATTCCAAGGCCAATGTCATCGTGCGGTCTTCCGATGATATAGATTTCTATGTCTCCCGTTATCTCCTCTCATATGCCTCCCCCGTTTTTGAGGGCATGTTCTCAATACCATCTCCCCCGAACCCAGAGGACAGCGACGAGACCAAAGACGGTCTGCCCGTCCTGAAACTAGCAGAAGATAGCCGGATCCTGGAGCGGATCCTGCTTCTCTGCTATCCCATGAATCTCGTGGAGGATGTCTTTGTTAGAGACATGGAGGATGCCGCATCGCTCCTTCTTGCACTCGAGAAATACAACATGGTGGACTCCGGGAAGCGCCTGCGGAGGCTTCTGCTCGAGTCTCCGTTCTTAAGGGCAGACCCAATGCACGCTTTCGCGGTCGGGAGCCGGCTGAAGCACACGGAAATCATGAAGCTTGCGGCGAGGTATCTTTCAGATGATATCTTCGACCATCCTCACCACGAGAACCCCGACTACGAAAACTTCACCTACTTGCAACTTGTTAAAGGTCGCAACTATCGCAAAAAATGTGCTCAGGCAGTGAGAACTGCCGTGAAAGAAATGGAGATAAAGGGGGATGCCCTATTTGCTTTCACCTCCGGCGATAAACACAAGGATACATGCAGGCATAAAATTGGGTCTCACATGTGGTTTAATTGGTGGCCAACCTACTTCTTCCGGGTCAAAGAGGCGTTGGAGAAGAATCCATGCGGGCCAGCAGCAATGGATTCCAGTCATCGGGTCGCCGTCATGAATAAAATCACTGAGGCGGGGTGCGCCACATGCTCAGCGATGGTGGTCCGGGACCTCCCCCGGTTTAGCGCAGCGTTCAGCGAGTGCATTGAGGAGGAAATAGCAAAGGTCAGTGGCTTGAATGCATGCTGTCAACTAGGCTGTTCTGATCACGCTTGATCGTAATTATTCTAGGTTGAACTGGACATGGGGTGGTAAAAATTTGCGCTAGTGATACACCTCCTCAAACTGTTTGTAGCTTGGGGTTCTCGTTTTTTAACAATTTTGCCGGGGGGGTTCGGGCTCGGGATTTATTCCCTATCCTGTATACTATTCCATGTATCTAGTCATATCGCCAACTCAGACTCGGGCTCCGAGGCCGCACATCCACTTAGCCCTGCTCCTCCTCTTCCTCGTCCTCTGTATCCTCGTCGTAAAGGTAAAGGTTACCAGGTGGCACCGGTAACTTATACGAAGACAGTAGGGTGACATACCTTTCTGTGTATGGCCGGAGAGAGCCCATTTACATTAACCTGTAATGATATCCCATATCCGAACTTTGAAGTCGTAGCTTCCAGAGACAAGCGTACGACCGCGAGCAGCTAGAGCGCGGACCGCACGGTCGTGACCTTCAAGATGAAGCTTGTGGTACGGGTTGTCGGCAATATCCTCCTGCACGAAAGCATTAGTCACAGTGAACTGGACTGAGACAGGCCAACCGCAGGGCGACTTACATCTGTGGATTTGTGACAGCATCATCACTAGCTAGGAGAGGCGGGGGCCGGAGACTCGGGGAACGGATTACAAGCACGTAGCGATCTGCACCTTGCGCCCGCCCTTCGAAGGCGGCGCCGACAAGATCGTCGAAAGCCATGTACGTCAGCTATAGAATTTTGTATATGCGTAATATGAAGCCTCTGCTCTCCACTCGAGGGGCTGGTTTTAGGAGCCTGCTGATACCTATCTCCGCAAAAACACTCTAATGGAAACTTGACTGAATCAGTTAACCATGCTTAGTGAGCGGCAACAATTTGAAGTCCAGCAAATCTGACGATGAACCATCCGTCGCCAGAACCCGTATCCCCTCGATGTCTTTCAAAATGTTGTCAAAATATTCCGCTGCGCCGGAAAGGTGGGCCACCTGGGCACATGCAGCATGCAATTTGAGGTACCGTGGGTCGGGAGCAGAGAGGTCATGATTTGTCGGCAGTGTGATCGGATTTTGTACACCCAGCTGTGTGAGGAAGGCGGGTCGTGTAGCACGCACATTATATTGATTGATCGTTTGCTAATAAAATTCAGATATTACCTTTACAGATCTAGGGAACGGTGCTCACCGTTGCTTCCAACCAAATATCTAGCGAATCAAAGCAGTCGTACAAGTTAGAATTCATGGTCATGACGTTCTCCATGCAATGAATGTCGGGGTCGTTCAGCTCCTCAATACCGCAGACCTCACCAAAACGGTCCATGACAGCCCAAACTGAGGCTGCATACTGGTGCTGAATGATGTGGATGATGGGGTGTTGTGAAGGAGGGGGGAAATATAGTAGACGTACTTTGTCGCCGCCTTCGTTCTCTCCGCTAATATTGTGATGGAGGGATTCGGGAATGATGTGAGCGCAATGCGTTGTCCCCATTCCCGGGATGTGACCCTGGGCGAAGCGGACGTCCCATGCAGCTCCCACTTCTGGATTGGTTTTGTACGTCGTCATATCAACACGCCCGCTGATGACGCATCGATAATCATCACGAATGAGAGCCTATCACTGATCGTCAGTTTCATTCTTTGGCGTAAATGACACTCAAACCAACGAGTTTCTTGGCCGTTTGATGGTTTTGAGGAGCCTCGAGGAGCTCATGTAAGATAGTATCTGAAACGACGTCGAACGAGGGCCTGGAAGGAGGGCTAGAGGGCGCAGGAGTGCGTCCTTTTGCTGACCTAACTACGGCAAATAATGATAAAGTGTGTAGCAAAGGGAGTCAGTCTTGAAGACTCACAACAGCCAATGAAGTGTGTAACGTATAGCTTAGCCACATCAGCCAATTGCGCTGTGGTAGCACAGCTCATCACTGCGTTGGATACGTTCGTGCGCCCGAGTGCAGTTGGTGCATGGATACTCATATAACCTAGCACGCGAGCGAGTGCTACGGACTGAAGACCCGATATAACAGGGGGTAACCCAGCTATGGCTTCCATTTCGTATCTGAGGCAGGTTGCATATGCATTGTGTTCTTGGGTGCCGATACCGTACTGGTTGGGGGGAAGAGGTTGCGGCATTGTGGACAGCAGGAGTCGGACAAAAGTGTGCACGTTTTGGAGATTGCTTGGAGAACTAGGCGATCGCCGTGCGCGAGCTGTCACTACATATTTACGTTTGTTTGGTCCCGTACTTAAGTCTTAAGTAGCTAACCACCTGGGATTCCCACGAAACGTCGCATCTTAGTAGTGCCAGCAGTGTCCGGTGGCTCTACTAATTTGTAGGCTTCGCCCAATATCAGGGGACTAGATACTAAATCAAAGCACTCGAGTTTATCCGCGACGTGTTGGTTACGGAGCTCTCATAGTTGCCGTGCTTCCATAAAGAACAAGAATTACATCAGGACTTAGGCTTATATAAGACTTGTCAGTCGGCAGGTGCAGAGATGATACGGATCCAAGCAGAGGTCCCACCTCTCTATCAGAAGGCGCGCCTGTTGTGTTAACTTACACCAACAGACGCGAGCGACATCGAAGCACTCCAGAAACGGTTAACGCGGTACATCTTACCGGGACAGTGCCCGCTCCACCCATAAACGCCGACGACGCTGTCGCCGAAGGCGCGATTGTTGTATAGTCATACTTCGTATCTAGAGTGTGAAGTCTGAGTGGCTCTAAAGCACTCTACCAGTTACCGAAACTGCATCAGTTCCACTTCGCACAACCGCTCACCCAGATAGAAGTCCAATCGGTCCATACATACAAGTAGTAGGTCCAACGCCAGCTTCAGAACTTACAGCTACAGCTCTAGGTTTGTACGGACGTATTGCTACCCGCACAAGCACCGCTATTAAAGCTGTCTAACAACCATCAACAGTATTTATTTTCACGGATAAAATACGCTTCAATCATTACCCTTTTACCCGTACATGTACCCTCAACTTCTGTATGATTCACGGCGCATGAACAGAACCAGCACTTTTAGCTTCACTCGAAGCTATCGGACGACGGTTACCTTGAACCAACGTTCCGCCCATCACCCACGTTCCGATAAGCTCTCGCTCTTCGTCGCGAGTGTACAGAGCTTCAGAAGTTATGGCTCCCACCCCTACATAACGCCCACCTTCAGATCGACCGTCCCGGATAATACCCGCACGGGTACTTTTCTGCCTTGGTGTTTAAACTCCGCAACCCGCCGACGTGCTCGAGGTTCACACGACAACCGTTGCCAGAAGCTCTTCCGCGTTGGCTACAACATAGGTTCATGTAACAGGAGGGGCTCTTCGAGCTCTTAGAAGCGCTGGTACCGCTCTCCTATGAACCGCGATTCTTTCTTAATTAATCGGCGACATTTTAATCTTACTTATGTGAATGTCGAGCGGCGAGACTTAGTATAGTGTTTTATTGTACTCTTCCGGTACGGCCGTCTCGTTGTGCTTGTGAGGGCAATAGTTCTTGTATCTCTTGTAAAAAAAAACGGGGAGTCCGGGCCGCAAGAAGGTGGCGAACTATGTGCCACAGTCTAGGTGCGGACCGTACCCTAATAGGTGTAGGTGGCGGACGACACACTTGGCGGGCAGGACCGGAGGGTGGAGGTATAGGTTGGTGCGTAGTAGCAGTAGGTGGTGGAGGAGTCGACGCCGGGGAGGGAACAAGACTGAGCGCTGAAGTAGAAACTTGTCTAGGTGCATCCGCCCGCCCTCGGTGAACGAACTCGCAGGGCACACTAACAGCCGCGCGAGCTCGGGTGCTGCCTTACTGAGCAGCTGCTCGAAGTTGCTCAACAACGGCAGGTAACAATGGTCCTATGTTACGAGCTCGCCACGAAGTGGGAGCTCGAGCATGACCGTCGTGCCCGTACGTAAAACGTGCCGGGTCAGAACGCTCAGTGCCGGGTCGCGGCACCGGTAGACAGCAAGGTGCACTACGTCATAAAGCTCCATCCACAGTTTTCGCAGTGATTTGACTGCTCTCTCCACCGCTACTTTCCCTGCGACTTATCATCGGTAGTCATTAAACATACTTATAGTTTACATTAAAATGAGTGTAACACATGTACCGTATCGAACGCGTGTCACCGAACGTGCGAATCCGCGCCTGTCTGTGCCACTCAAACAGACATCAGAAGTTCACACGCTTCTCTATACCGATACCACCCCATATCGCCACGGTTTGGTTATTTCGGCCTGGACTACTCTCGAAACAACCATATATAGTACGGTCACCCAGACGCCTTAACTATTTATAATATCAGATATTCTATTTTACTTAATCGCATCGTTTCATTAACCTCGTAACTGAATGGTTTATGTAGATGTGGAACGTACTGCTTCAGGGGGAGAAGTCCGCTCTACAGCCTACCTTCTCGACGAAGTGGCAGAAGTAGGAGCGGAGGTTGCCCACACCCCCCGGAAAGCCCGCCCCCCTGCTACAGAAGCCCGCTTCGCAGACGTAGCTAGCCTGCACGTAAGGCACCGCGCGAGGAGGTAAGCTCCATTCGTCGGTGCTCTACACCGTAAACGAAAGAGGTAGCCCAATGCCTTTCCTCACAGGATAGGCTCGCTTATACGCACAGAAAACAAGATCCTCCCTATTAACTAGTCGGATCCCATAGACTCGGCATCTTAACTTGAGTGGCACGTCCCACAACCGCGTATGGGAGGGGGTCGAGGCTTTGATTTAGGAGTAGGGGGCGCACTGACACCACTCGAGGGAGTCGAGGACCCCCGCCCGCGTACTTCCGGAGTAGGAGGGGCAGGAGGTAAAGATACAGCACGAGTCAGCGATTCAACCTTAGGTTTTATAGAACGGCGACACAGTATAAGTAGTGATCCTGTTCCAGTCTAATCACCATATACCTTTTATTGACTACTCGAATGACCTTTAGAGGCGCAACGCTTGCCGGACGCGAAACCGCTACGCGAGGAGAGCTGGTGCCCCGGGAACTCGCCTTCACCACCGGCTTGCTTTACTCACTGGCTGACAGTGAAATCGGAACGCCGAGTCTGGTCGGGCTCTAAACCAGTACCACCCCCCTTGTTGTCGCTGCCCTTCCCCGCCCCTGTCGCTGCTTGTACCGCTGCTCGTACCCATTGTTGCTCGTGATGACTGCTGCTGTCACAGGCTGGACCAGTCGGAGCTAACTCTCACACCCTTCAATGGCCTCTCCGGGCAACGGAGCCCAACACCGCATCTTATAGGTCGCGGCGTATCCCAGTGACACCGACCGGGTCTTAGTTAAAAAAAAAGCGCCGTCTCCGTCCTCTAGTCGCATCCCACATGATC
>KV417716.1:24915-40221 GCA_001630335.1 Athelia psychrophila
AAGGGGACGCACTGTGATCCCACTGCAGCTCCAGAATCTTCGACGTCTCCGGTATCGCACCATTGACCACCCTGAACACATCCGCATCGATGTACTTCGGCACCAGGTCCGCGAGTAGCTGGCTCACGGCGCTGGTCAACTCGCTTGGCTTCAGCAGGACTGTGTTGCCCGCGGCGATGGCGCCCGCGACGGGGCCCAGGCTCAGCCACACGGGGTAATTGAACGGGGAGATGACGAGCACGGTGCCCTTGGGCTCCTTGCGGATGGTCGGGCTCATGGCGGCGAACTGGTAGTTGAAGGGCGCCTTCTCGGGCGCGGCCCATGCTTCGAGGCTGTGGTAGGTCTTGAGGATGTTGACGATTGTATTGTTGATGTCGCCGCTATCGCCACGACGCGCGTCAGGAGGGGGGATGGTACACAGGCGCAGGCGCGGTGGCACTCACAGATGCGATTCGGTCTCCGGGCGGTTGAGATCGGTCTTGAGCGCGTCGAGGAAGGCCTGGGTGTTGTCCTGGACGAGGTAGACCAGCTGCAGGACCTGGGACTTCCTGTACGCGAGGTTCTGCAGCGACTTGGAATTGAAGCCATTTCGCAGGTCGGTGCGAATCTGTTCCTCTGAATCAGCAACTTCCATGTCTTAACCAGCGGCTGGGACTCACCTGCTCGATCTGCTCGACTGGGGTGTATACTAGCTCGACCATTGTGGAAGGGAAGGCTGGGGAATGGAGAATGAGGGGGAAGGCTGGGGAATGGAGAATGAGGAATGAGGAATGGGGGATGGGGGATGGGGAGATTAGAGACTCGGAGAGACGTGCTTTTGTAGCAGCCGGTCCTGCTTACAAGGCCAGCTCCAGTCACCAAGCGGCAGCGCTCGGCTTCACGCCCCCTCAGTCAACCTCCATAATCGGCTGTCCGAGTCGCCCCCAATCCCGGCGTAATACCTGCTTCTGCCATGTTGAACCTCGTCCCCAATCACATCTCCGCGGCCGTCCGCGGACACCGCTGCGCAAGGCGTAAGGAGGCCGCGTCCCCTGTCCTGATTGGACAAGCCAGTATTAGTATTACTGCAACTTCGAGCGAAATTTGGCGCAGGAGATCCGGAGGGATTTAGATCAGAAGTCAGAAGAGAGAGGAAAGCCGCAAAATTCAAAACGGGTCTGACGCGGCGAAAGGTTCTTCTGACTCCTAAGCAGTGCAGCCGCCGAGCTATGACGATCACGTGCAATGACAATCGCATAAGTATACTACTGTATAGTGACTTGCGTTGTCGGTCTTGACGGCGGTGCCTTTGTTAGAGCGGGTGGCAGCCCCCGGGCTGCAGCGTGTTCAGTGTCTTCGGCTTCTTTGCCTGAATACGAGTTACAGGTTGGCGGCCTAGGCTGATTGAAGTCGAAGTGGGAGAAGGCACTGACGCTATACGGCGGGAAGCCACCTGCAATCTTGTCCACACAGCTAAGCGAGTCCAGCGATCCCCGCAGGTGGGTGAATGTGTCGAACGATCGGTTGCCGGTGTGTTGGCCCTCTGAGCAACAACAGCATGAACACGATTGAGTCACACCGCACTGCAACAAGGGAGATAAGGGTAGGCGTACATCCACTGGGCCCAGTCCCGCCAAAGGGCGGTCCGCGCGCGGCACTGCAAGAGTCTCCTTCGCCAGGCACGACCCGCCCTGGGTGTTGCCAAACACTGCGCGAGCCCAGGCATCAGTGTTCGCGGCCAAGAAGATAGGTGCGCTTCGAAATGCCAACACAATACCACTGCGTCAGATTCGGAGCCCTCGACGCACGGAATACAGAAGAAAAATAGCGGCACAACCACCACGCACCGCGCACACGACATGCAAGGTATCCGGAGCCGTAGCCAGGATTGGGCGCTATCACGACACTGGGTTTCGCGCGAATGCACGCGAGGCCGGCGCGCCGTGATGCCACACCCTTTTCTGCGGCTCGGGTCGCTTGGATGCGCATGCGCAGAAAGGACAAGAGAAGAGAAGAGAAACCGAAAGGCGCGCAGGGGGTGGGGTGGGGTGAGGTGGGGCGTTGCGCTGCGAGAACAACGCCGGGGTTAGCACAATCTCGTTGCAAGAGGGGGAGACGTACCTCCGCTGGGCCCAGCCCCGCCAAAGGGCGGTCCGCGCGCCGCACTGCAAGAGCCTCGTTCGCGAGGCACAATCCGCTCTGGGTTCAAACACTGTGCGAGCCTAGGCGTTAGTGTTCGCGGCCAAGAAGATAGGTGCGGCTCGAAATGTCAACACGATGCCAATATTGGTGTGTTAGATCCGAGCTCTTGACGCACGGGATACAAAAGCAAAATAGCGACATAACGCACCGCGCACACGACATGCAAGGTATCCGGAGCCATTGCCAAAATGGCGGCGTATCGCGATACTGGGTTTCGCGCGAATGCCACACGAGGCCGGAGTGTCGTGATGCCACCGCCTTTTCGCGGCTCGGGTCACTTGGATGGGCATGCGCGGAAAGGACAAGAGAAGACGAAAGAGGGCGTAGGTGGTGCGGTGAGGTGTCCAGTAGTAAAGGGGAGCTAGCTATAGACAGGGACGCCAGACAATAAACGGTCCAACCTTCGTGACCTGCGGGTGTGCAAGGGAACTTGAGGGACTTCCAATGCGGGCTGCAGAGAAGTACAAGTACTGATGGGGTCACTACATTCAGCTCAGTCCCCGCGCAGCGTTCAAACACGGCCAACGAGATGCTCGTTCCGGGAGGTTGGATCAGATTAGGAGAATGTCAAGGCTGAAGGAGGCAAAGGCTGGCCAGGGAACCGAGTACCAAAGAGTCTGGTGTACAATCAAAGTTTGATCAAACTCTGCTAGTGCCTATTCGTCCGCATTGAATGCAGCCCGATGCGTCCTAGTATCCCGTTGGCAGAGAGAGAAAATCGAGTTTTTCGCATACCAAATGCCGACGCCTGCCGACAGCTGCGGGGAGATGCTCGGGGAGGGCGCTGGACGGCGAGCGTGACAGTGCAAGTACTAAGCGGCAAACAGCCGGGCGACTCGGACAGCCGTGCACGGGGGTGGCTGACTGAGCGAAGGGTACAGTTGCCGCATGTGATGATGGCACGGCTACAACTACGCGCGGCTACTACAAAGAACCGCCTGCTGAGACTCTCCACTTTATCATTTCCCAACCTTCCCTTCCACAATGGTCGAGCTAGTATACACCCCAGTCGAGCAGATCGAGCAGGCGAGGCCCAGTTACACCTTAACACACGGAATCTGCTAATTCGGAATAACAGATTCGTACGGACCTGAAAAATGGCTTCAACTCCAAGAAGCTGCAGAACCTCGAGTACAGAAAGTCCCAGATCCTGCAGCTGGCCTACCTCGTCCAGGACAACACCCAGGCCTTCCTCGACGCGCTCAAGACCGATCTCAACCGCCCCGAGACCGAGTCGCATCTGTGAGTCCCACCCGCTGCGCACCATCCTGCCTCCCTCCTGACGCGTGTTATTGCGATGTCGATAGCGGCGACATCAACCCCACCATCGTCAACATCCTCAAGACCTACCACGGCCTCGAGGCCTGGGCCGCGCCCGAGAAGGCGCCCTTCAACTACCAGTTCGTCGCCATGAGCCCGACCATCCGCAAGGAGCCCAAGGGCACCGTGCTCATCATCTCGCCGTTCAACTACCCCCTGTGGCTGAGCCTGGGCCCCGTCGCGGGCGCGCTCGCCGCGGGCAACACCGTCCTGCTCAAGCCGAGCGAGCTCACCAGCGCCGTGAGCCAGCTGACGGCGGAGCTCGTGCCCAAGTACATCGACGCGGACATACTGCGCGTGGTCAACGGCGCGATTCCGGAGACGTCCAAGGTCCTGGAGCTGCAGTGGGATCACAGTGCGTCTCCGCGTCTTTGCATCCTTATTCGTCCCCATGCTCATGTTTATATCCTAACCCGCGCAGTCCTCTACACGGGCAGCGGAAACGTCGGCAAGATCGTCTCCATCGCCGCGGCCAAGCACCTCACCCCCGTCACCCTCGAGGTTCGTTCTCATACGTGCACACGGTATCCTTATCCTGACACCCTCCCTCTATCCAGCTCGGCGGCAAGTCCCCCGTCGTCATCGACCCCGCCTGCAACCTCGCGCTCACCGCGCGGCGCCTCCTCTGGGGCAAGTTCATGAACGCGGGCCAGACGTGCATCGCGCCCGACTACGTGCTCGTCCCGCGCGCCTTCCAGGACGCGCTCGTCGCCGCCCTCGTCGCCGAGTACCACGTGTTCTACCCCGCCGGCGCGAAGGAGAGCGCGAGCTTCAGCCGCATCATCGCGCCGCGGCACGTCGAGCGCCTGCGCGGCCTGCTCGGCGCGACGAGGGGCACGGTTGTGGCCGGCGGGGAAGTTGATGCGGGGCAGAAGTACGTCGCGCCGACTATTGTGCGGGACGTCAAGGCGGACGACGCGCTGATGCAGGAGTGAGTGCCGCGCCCGACACCTTGTATTGCAATGGCGGCTAACGGGGCGCAGCGAGCTGTTTGGCCCGATTCTGCCGATCGTGCCGGTGGACAGCGTGGACGACGCGATCGCGTTCATCAACGCGCGCGACCACCCGCTCGCGCTGTACGTCTTCTCCGACAGCGCCGCGTTCAAGGCCAAGGGTGCGTGTCCCCCCCTCTCCTCTCCCCCTTTCTTCCTTGCGCCTTGTGCCTTGTGCATTGAGGTCATGATTACGAGCATGCTGACGACCCCGCGCAGTGTTCGACAACACCCAGAGCGGCTCGTGCCTCGCGAACGAGACGCTCATCCAGTGCGGCGCGCACGGGCTGCCCTTTGGCGGGACCGGCCCCAGCGGATGTACGTCCCCCTCTCGTAAACTCGTGAATCGCGAGTGGATTGGGATTGTGCTATTGTGCTAACGCCAATGTGTGTCTCGCAGCGGGCCAGCACATCGGCAAGTACTCGTTCGACACGTTCACCCACCTGCGGGCGACGCTGGACTCGCCCGGCTGGGTCGACAAGCTCATCGGGGGGCGCTACCCGCCGTACACCGTCAGTGCCTTCCCCTTCTCCTCCTCCTCCCCCTTCTCTTCTCCTTCTCTTTTTACGAACCCCTCGCTCACATGCACATTCGCATTCGCATCCCAATCTTCCAGGTGAAGAAGCTGAAGACGCTCAACGCGCTCCAGCTGCCCACGCTCCCCGCGCGCCCCGTCAAGGGCGCGACCTTCCGGGCCAACGGCGCGCGACGGCGCCACGGCGAAGTGGACCGTGGTGCTCGCGCTCGCGGCGGCCGCGGTCCTCAGCGGGCGGCTCGGCGCCGGCCCGAACGCGAGCCTGCGCGCGAATTTGCGGTTGCTGGTCGCGTATCTGCCGGGGTGGGTGCAGGCCCAGCTGCGTGTCTAGGTCGGTGTCGATTGCGGACTGTATGCACTTTGCACCTGTATTGTGTTGTCTGGATTCTATACTCTATATTATCTGTGCGGAGTACTGTACACGCGAATGCCGTCGTTTAGTGATCCCAGTGGCTCCGAGTTAGAGCTGACGTTGAATATTGAGGCTTGCGCCGTGTGCGATGTGCACCTGGCCCTTGGAGCCTTTTGCTTCTCTTTTTTGAACGTGCACTACATGCTTAGTGCTACCATCGTACCGGTGTTTGGCGGTGTTCGCGTCGTTGATTTTACATCGCTCGACGTGGAATCTCATTTGTTTCGCTGATTACATATGTCTGTATCTGCGGCCCGAGACAGTCGGCCCACTGGACGCAGCACCAACGGTATCGGGAAAATACACCGAACCTCGCCACCAACGTAGCATTGAGTAGGATGACCAGCTTTTGGCGGAAGGGTGGCGGCGTGTCACCTCTGCTCCACCCAGCACAGAACACCATGTGCGCTCTCGGATCACCACCAGTCAATCAAAATTATCAAATTAGGTACCTAATATGTGCTCCAGGTCCTACAAGTGCAAACACTGGTCAACCGCCAAACACTGGTACGGTTATCACACCGAATCCCATGTTTTTCAAACAACTTCATTCCATCTTTCTGGTTGCTTCATCGACTCCTGATATATTTAATCATCAAGCCGATGATTTTAACCCTCTCCTAGAATTGCAGACCTATATGCAATAGAACCATCGAATACCCACCGTCTCGGGCGAACTTGATAGAACTACAGTCGCAATCATCATCTGCGAAGAGTCGTTTGCGCCTCGAGGAATTGCCACCAGGACCGGAATGGCTTCTCCCGGCGCTGCCGATAGCTGATGCCACGCTTTTTGGAGCATGTCCTCAGGTGAGACGGGATAGGATGAACGGTTTCCAACTGTCACATCGGCGAGTTCTTTTGTATCCATGCGAGTGATGTTTGAAAGGTCGTTTGAGAGTCTGACGTAATTCAAGTAGAAAGCCGGTGACGGATTTTGCGTGAGGGTGGAGGATATATATGCTTCGTGTTGTACCGACATATCATATGCCACCCGGTAGGAGAGAAAATGCAGGTTTGGATAGGACATATCAACCCAGCCTAGGCGTGCAATCAGTACATACCCCGAGGAATCAATCATCCGTGGTCTGTTTGAGGAATCACCTTTGGCTTTCCCCTTCATGTCATCGCAAAGGGCTTTGTGAGAAAATGCAAGCTAGGATAGGACAGATCAACCCAATCTATGTGTGCAAATTAATGAGTTCCCGCATAATGCAGTGATGGTTGAGATATCACCTTTGGCTTTCCCCTTCATGTCATCGCAAAGGGCTTTGTGGTCAGCCCAGTGTCTCTTCTGACATTCTCGACTGCAATAGAGCAAAACATTGCATGCGGAACACCTGCGGCGCAGTCCGTTTTTGGCATTTTCGCACTGAAAACAATGTCAGATACTAAGCCAAGGTTAAATTGGATCGAAGAAAGCACCCACCTCGATATTACCACACAAAAGGACAGATTGAGAGCATTTTCTGAATGCGCTGTACGACTTGTACACACCCTTCCGTTCAGCCAGCACTTGCATCAGCAGTGACCAGGCGTCTCTAAGACTTTCTTTTCGCAAGGGCATTTCTTCTCGCAAGGGCAAAAGGGCACCTCTCTTGCGAATCCTCGCCACAGATCGCGCCATGAGAGACAATATTTCGCGATGGAAAGTGGCAGGAAGTAGCTGCCACAATATTATACGGGCGGCGCTGGCGTTGAAGCCTAGATCATTTTGTGATGACGCTACCAGAGAGTCGGATTTTACCACAAGAAGGAGTAAATCCTGATACAGCACATCGGAAATGATGTCATGCCCTAGGGGAGAGTTGTGGATGAAGCGAGAGATGAACTGCACACAGTACATGAGTATTTCACTGCGATATTCGACGGGGCCGTTGAATGAACTTGATGCGCCGTGGGCCCAAACACGCATAATCGTAGTCGCAACTCTAGGAGACGCACACATAGCCAACGCGACTGAGGATAGTGCCTTTGCTTCGTCCTGACACATATGCATGCAAAACAAGGTCAAATCCACTGTGAGAGTATGGTATTCCCGTTGTGTCTGTCCAATATGGCGTTCGAGGCGCTGGCAAGCAACGTGCACGGTCTCTTCCACAGATCCACAGGCTGAAATGACCTGCGACAGAAACCTTGTTTCCAAAGAGCCGGCAGAAAAAATTCCTGCTGAGAAACCGTTCACTGCATTGTTGTCCGCACCCTGCCTTATCCACATATCTGCCATCATGGGCAAAATTTCAGGGATTTGTTGATGGTCTGGGTTGATGAAGTACTGTAACTGGAGCATGCCAACAAACACTTCATATCTGTGAGTAAAAAAACCCTTCTCACTGGCATCTATCCTGCGACGGAGGATTTCAGCATGATGAACATGGTAGCAGTGTTGCATCCAGAGCCATATGGTGGGCCAAGCCTTGTTCATGAGTGACCACGAGTATCCGGAAAGATGCCAGTCACCACCTGCGATTGGAACTGCCCACAGCAATGCAAATATGGGCTCAGGAATGCGCTCCATTGGCGCAATGGCGTTCTGTACACACTTCAGATGTGCAATGCCATCCACAGTGGATGGCGTCAATGGGGCCACAAATTTCATCCATCCTCGCAGGAGGTGTTGCCAGTAGCGATCACCCGCATGGTCACTGTTCTTCTCGATGTATTTATCCATCTCAATATCTGAGATGAGCTGTGCCGATACTGTGAATCAGTGGGGATCGCGCTATGGCTACCGGCGAGAGCGAATGGATCACCTCCATGTCAACGTTGTGATTTTGTGGTTGTGTTGTTGGCGTGGCCATGTCTGGATGCGGTTTGATCAAGGTACTCGCCTTCGTATCGTAGTGAGGTATGGAGAGCGTATCAGAGTAATAGTTGCCAGTGATTGATTACCGTCGGCGACTCGGCGTCACTGACCAACCTGAGTTCGGAGGATCTACAGGGATCTACAGTGGCATACACGAACTAAGCTTGGGCAGATTTGACCACCACCTTCCAACTCCTACTCAAAAACTTCTGCCAATGCATCTGATATGATATCCTTATTGCATCAGAGCTGGCCCTTCGTGTAGAGTTTATCCACCTCTTAAAAAGAATACGGGACCCAGGTAAATCACGATAAGTGCGCGGTATCAACAAGGCAGGTACAATAGCCATACTGTACGTCCTCTTGTAATAAAACAGGACGAACATCAGTTCACCCACTCTCGATGCTCAAGATTAACTAGTGCCCGGAAGTATATGTGGGTAGTAGTCGTAACGACAGTGGGCGGTCAGGAGGTAAAAAAAACTCAACAAAGACCGTATCTAATAAAAAGAACAAAAAATATGCGAAGCGCGGTATGTAGATACAATATACAGTGATATAGATGCTACATATCGGAGCTTAGCAGAGAAAACACGCGTAAAGAAGGGGGGATTGGTTATGGGGATTAGAAGGAAGTATAGAGTTGTCGCCGCTAGTCCGTCAGGACAGTGGGGAGGGAAGGGAAGCCTGGAAGCAGATATTATGCCATGGCACACAGAGCACCACCGACGGCTGAAAGCACCGCAACAAACGCACCCGCGGCCGGGACGTGCGTCATGGCGCTGGACTTGGCGAATTCACCTGTCCCTGTTGAGGAAGAAGACGCAGTCGTGCTGGAGTGGGTAGCGGTTTCGCTCGTGCCGGAGCTGGCAGTGGGAGTCCCAGTGGCGCTGCTCGAGGTGCTTGTGCTGCCATTGGTCACCGTGTCGCCTGAAACGTACTCGGCGAATGAGGGCAGTGTGTAGTTCGTCTCGATGTATGGCTGTGTCACGTTGTAAGCGACGCCGACAGGAACCATCGTGAACTCGGCGGCGAGCAACGGGTGGTACTTGATCGCCTCGCTCATCGTGAAGTTGGTGAGCTCGTGGGTGAGGATGATGGTGCCTTGTGTACTGAAGTTACCCGCTTTAGCCGCGGAGATGAGGTTGTTGTAATTGGCGTCGATTTGCTGGGTGGTGACACTGGCGTCCGAGCCGAAACTCCAATCACTATGTGGATGTAAATATCACTGTGACATAAAGACTTCACATCGAACTCACTTCGAATCCCATGTCCAGACAATTGTTGTTAAGTTCAACGCGGTCGCGATTGCGCGCACGCGGTCGTCGACATCACCATAGGGCGGGCGCCAGCACGTTGGGGTAACGCCGGTCGCCAATTTGATCATTTTACGCTACAGACCAGGAGGTCAGTGGAGTGGCACAGGTAGGGCTGGCCTGTAGACATACAGTGTACCAGAGCTCAGCGAACATTTGCTCGCTTTGAAGGCCAGTAGAGTACTGGTGAGACCAGGTGTGCACACATATCTCGTGGCCATCGGTCACTGCGCGCTGAGCTTCCAGAGGGTATACCTGAACATTACTGCCTATGTAGAACATGGCTAGTCGAGATCACATCATCAGCGCCTGCGATAAGGGTGTGAGATAGCGCGAAACGTACTGGCTTTCTGATTCACGGACGTCAGGTAGTTGTAGAACACGTTGTGCGCACAGTCTGGGCCATCGTCAAAGCCGTAGCCGAGCGTGTTGGGCTCGGGCACGTTGACAATATCGGCGGGCAGCCCTTTGAGTTTGGGCGTGGTGCACATGGACCATGTCCACCAGCAGTCGGGGTCGCTGTCGGGATAATTTACTCCGTCCTCGCTGTTATCGGGAGTGCCTTTAGGGGCGATGTTGGTCGGGATCTTGGGCAGAATGGCGTTGTATGCCGCTTGGGCCTCAGCGTCAATAATCGTAGCGATCGCCCAATTTTCCGGGAAGAGTTTAGTAGCTTGCGCCACGGGCTCGTAGGTGTAAGGTGAGCATTCAGTGGTAGCATCTAGCATGCACAAGATCAGATACTGAACAAAAAAGCAAGGTCTTGAATCGTGCGCACCGGTAATGGTGGCTTCTTGAGCTTCGGTTGTTCTGTCTAAACCTCTGGGGTGCGAGAGATGTGTGCTATGCAAGCTATGGGCGTTGACCATGGCAGAAAAAGAGAGGCTAAGCAAGATTGCTACGGAGGGTGCCATGGATGGCGACGGGGAGGAGAGCATGTCGGACGGACGGGCGGATGAGAGATTGGGACGGGAAGGTCCCTGATTTGTTCTTATACCAACCTTTGTGGCTGTACCACTGAAACAGAGAGCAGACGGGCAATTATTTCCCGACAGCTGCCTGACGGGCAACAGTCTCCAATTGGCCACATCAAGTGCACGCGAAACCGTTTCGGACCCGAGGGGAAGCTGGTGTTGTGTTAAGCGCATGAGCGGTAAAACTACATAACCTGGCTGTCAGTTATCAGATGCCACAAAAGTATCATGATGGAACATACTGTAATGTCTCTGGCACTGAATAAGAAGACCAAATGTACGGCAAATACCAAACAAACACTAAGCAAGCACTGCCAGGGCGTAGCATATTTCCGAATGTAGAGTTCGGATTCTCGGGGACCAATGCCCTCGACGTACCGATTCCATCAACGGATATAGTGAACCCGCCGATGCCTGGCACAGATAGTTGGGGACAGGAGGCCTCCAGGGCTGCGATTGAGGATAGTTGAGGACTCTGATTCTGAAGTGAAGGCAGACTGGCCGTTTGAGCTGCACTGGCCGTTTGACTGTGCATAATAGCATACTGCTCGCAACTGCCACATTGTCGGTCGCTTGATACCGTGCACTGCATGATTCATCATAGGATACAACAGTAGCGCACTGCATGGCACCTATGGCACCGACTCTTCAGCATCACCGGTGATTCTGTGGATGCGGTATGAAACCGGCGGCTTCCAATACCCGCCAGAAATCGCAGCAGGCGGAGGAACATGGCTCGTGGCCAGTTAAGCGAGCATTGGAATGCAATATTTAGTATCAGAGACTGCTACCTAGGCAAGAAGAGAGGCTTCTGAGCAGTGAGAAAAGACAGATTATGAGGTGCGTGGATGCTAGTTGGCAACTGTGATCGGCCTGATTTGGGGCCAAACTTTACTCAGGGCCACTTCTGAATTTGGCCAGTACGCTTTCCGAAAAAGAGACGGCGGTAGTCTACCAGAGACGGCTTCCGCCGCGCCCGCCGACTCCGGATCCCGACCATGGTTATCTTTTTCGTTTGCTCTCATGCACTGGTAACAAGTTATCTCTATAGTTATTTCTCTGAAACCTCGCCAGAAGGCTCTTTCTTGGAGACTTTCCTGCCCGTCTCCCTTCCTTGAAGTTACGGCATGTACTGGTGATAAATGGATTATGGAGGAGTTGGTGGTTGATAGCTTTGTCTTTTCCCCTTGTGGCATCAGATTCGCTACGCGATAATCAGCAAAGCGACATGATAGTAGGGCCCGGATTGTTGGTTCTAAGTGCCATGTGTGAGCCTTTGAGCTATTTTCAAGACTTTGGTGTCCGGATGGCGATATTTCATTTGGTGGCATAAACAGGGGTCCTAGCATATGCAGGCTGGTAACGCTTACCAGTAATACACTCGTATGTTCAAGTATTCCCATCCCCTCTGCTTTTTTCCCGTCCCCGCAAAAACTCCAGAAGCACATCTCGTTGACCGACCAGCCAAGCCAGAGGGGTGTTGGCTGGCTGAGCTGAGCTGCAATCAATAGGTAAACGTTGTAAGTAGTTGAGTCGCCATGATAGTAAGTCCCAGGTATTGACTGGCGTTCACGAATCTTCTTACTTACTATCACTGCACCCCCTTTTTGCGGTTGACCACCTTTTGGTGGTTTCATTCTGTGTGCTCAGTTCTCCGCCCAGTCACTTCGAGTTTTTTTCTGAATTTTCTACAAGCGTATATGAAACTTTCTATCTACTCAGAATTTTGCTAAAGGGTCTGAGAGAGAACCCCGAGGCAATAAACAGTGAATTTGGTGATGTAACCCTAGTCTTGTGCTACTAGCGCATGTGGAGCCGTACCTCAAATCATCGGAAGCAATGCAGTCACATGCAAATTTGACGCGCTCATTACCGCGTCTTCATACAGTGCGAATCGACCGCGTATTTGCTTCAAAGCTATCCCTAACAGCAGAAATGGACATCTACTATATTCATGATATGTATAGAACTTTTCTTGAGGTACTCTTCCCTTTGAGAATGCATCTACTCCTCAATTTTTGACCAATTTAGTGATGCTGGCCTCGAAATCACCTTCATTAGAGCACGGCATCTAGTGGGTCATGCACCTAGAGTGCTCATAAATAATCAATGCATGAATGAACAATATCTTGTCGGCTTTAGCCATCTTTCACTGGCACAAAATCAAATGCTTTGGGAGGAACCACCTGGTGAAAACTTGAATTCACAATTACAAGCTTACCAAAGCCATAATAAATCCCCTAGTGGCAGCTTTCAAATGTTGATCACTCTCATCCACCATAATAGATCTCAGTGAATGCATAACAACTCGAAGGAAGAGAAATGGAGGTAAGAATCTCATAGATGGCCTAAATGTACTGTTGCAATCCATTCAGAGGCACGAGATATTCATTAAAGGTGCTCCATAGTCTATTTATAATATTGTCAGCACCTCTAGAATGCGGCAGCGGGCTCAGTGCGTCCCAAAAGCTACGATGGTAGGGGGTTGTGCTTAGCGCCACAAGCAGTCCACGTGAGATAAACGTGGGAAACACGCGAGATAAACGTGGGAAACCCGCGAGACTCACGCGGTTTCCACGCGCGGATTTGAGGTACGGCTCGGAGGGCGCGAGTAGGATCAGACCATAATAAAGGAACGATTGTCTTCATTTTTTTTTGGTATGACTACGGGAGACTAGGATTTATAAGCCCCATTGGGTTGAGGAGCTTTCGCGACGTTAGAACCGCCCAAACCCTACACGAATCGGCATCTCATCCTCTTTTACGCGCGCCACTACCGCTGTTTTTACCTCCACAGCATCCGATGAAAGTTGGTGTTCCTATACCTACCTATACTAGGGTTAGGTGACTGAGGTAATGTCGCAAAGCTAGGGCGCGGCACGATACATAAATACAACTTTTAATCTCATAACAGGCTGGTTCTGAAAAGCCTTCCGAATGTCAACTAACCGGCCACTACAACTGGTTACTTGGCTGGTGACCCTATCGATCGGTCTTCTGCGGTTTCTTATAACACTACCTGAACCTAAACAGCATGTGACGCGCTTGAACGTCCTCCTTTTCTTTACTACAACGTTGTGACGGTTATTACGGACGCCGGTGACGCCATACGGTCTTCCGAAGCGTCACTCGTTACCCTCGCAGATTTTATATTTTCCAGTCAGCCCCAGCAGGTTGCTAGACCCGCTCTAACGAGTGACTCGTAGTGGTGAACTTTATCTCAGTTGCTATTGTGGGGGTGTGACACATGGGAAACAACTCGCGTGCTCCCAGACCTTACCCAACAGACTCGAGTGGCTCTGTATATTATACGATGTTAACTTCCCGTATTAGGCGTGCAATGTCGTTGCGAGTCGAGAAGGCGTTCCGTATAGTCCTGCAGGGTTCGCTCCTGGACGCCGTTTCAGTCGATCAACGTCGACGCTCTTCTATCAAGTTGACTGACACTTCTACCGTTGCAACTACATCAACTGCCGCCGAGGCAGACACTCCTACGGAAGGTTCTCTGAGTCTCTGGGCCACCTGCCGCAACTCCTCTGAGCCTTGCTGTATGACCAGCCGCTAAACGGTCCCGGACATCCTTCGACGTCCTGCTGAATTAAATTTCATGTATGCACCTACTTTGTGACAGTGCTGGCTTAGCGACGCACCCTACTGTCCTACTGTCAGCAATTAATGTCGGACAGGTTGTTCGAGTGCCGTTGTTTAGTTGCTGGCGAAGTCCTGTCAGCGGCGCGTACTGGGATTCCCGACACGGTCGCTGACTCTACCCCTTAGTTGCAAAGTACTAGTTTGGAATGTATTGGTACTAGATGTTTTACTTTGAAGCTGCTCGCTACCTTCTTATCTAAACTTTCTCGTAGCGATGATAGTGGCATGGTGGAAAACCGCCAAGAGCTAGCAAAACTGAAGTAACTAAAATATATCGAGACGTGCGGTAGGTTAACGGAGCCTGAAAGCGCCTAAGGGTAAACAAAAGGACATATGTATGCAGATCTAAAAACTAAGCTCTGTTTGCCAGGTGACCCGCAACGCGACTCCCCGGACTGATGGAAACCGCCTTTACACCGCCTCACAGTGAAGGAGAGGCGACGTCGTGTTTGGCAGGATTTGTGCGGGCCTAGTAGCATTTTGTGAGTTCCATCCAGGGACTATACACGAGGTCCACAGGGGCTGGAAAAAGCGCAGTGATGCTTTCAAAGGCTACGTTTTAGACGACTCTTATCCCAATGTAATGTGCGGGTTTGTTTCACCTATACCTTAAGGTTACCTAAGGGGCGGCCGACTAAAGGTCACGGCTAGGCAAACCTAACTATACCTCTTCGTCTGTGACCTTACGGTTACCTACACGGTCGCTTCCTGGGATGTCGTAGGCCATGACCGTTCTGCGCCGAGCTGCGACCACGAAGTCGAAAGTGTTAACTTCCCCACCACTATGGACCGTATCTTACTATTAACATAATACTAAACTCTAGTAACATCCTTGAATAAACGTCAAACTTACGTTCAGGACTTATGTCAGTAATGGCCAGAGCAACAGGGAACCCCAAATGTACGTGGCTAGTCAGTCCATGTTCAGTCCGTAGTACCCGAAAACTGACTAGAACCGGGAGAGTGACCTTAAGGTGACTTGGGTGGTAAACTCTAGGTAACGGACGACGGGGCATAGCTGAGGTCACTAAAATGGTATACTAAAAGACTAAGCGCTATAGTTTAAAGGTGACCTTCCGACTAGGTCACCTTAAGGTATATGTGAAACAAACCGCCAC